>PVJL010003041.1:0-171013 GCA_004026885.1 Lyroderma lyra | reverse complement strand
ATCTGGTTGGCCCTGTTTCCTATGGCAGTTATTTCGTTTCTCACTTCTTTTATTGTATTATTTATCTCTCGCATTTCCATCTCAATCTTCCTTATGTTTTGAATTTCTTTGTTAAATTGTTCCTTTTGTTCATGAAGTTCCTTTTTTATGTCATTCATGTCCTTTTTTATGTTGTTTATGTCAGCCATGGTGCTCTGCCGGTATGTTTTCATTTCTCTCACAACCTTTAGAATGGTTACTTTAAATTCTCTGTCACTTAATTCGGAAACTTATAGGTCTAAGAAGCTGTCTTGATAAATTTCCTGTTCTTTCTGAGGAGTTTTATTTTTTAAGGAATTCATCCGGCCTGCTGGGTTCATCCTCTTTGACATGAGCGCGTTGTGTTCAGTAGTGCCCAGGAGCCCAGATTGGTACTTTTATGGTGTCTTGCTGTAGGGCAGACAGGAGGTGATACTGGTGGGGGGGCAAGTTTTGGGAGAGAGAGGGGTTGTTTATTTCTTATTTCTGGTCTCCTGCTACATTTGGAGGCAGTGCGCATCTATCATGGTTCCTCCGTTTCCTGTAGTTAGTTAGTTGGTTGGGAAGGTTGTAGGAAAGGGGAGAGGCCAACAAAGGCACACCAGGGCAGCTCCGCCTTCTGCCCTATGCTGGGGAAGCTGGGTGATGTGGGCCAAGGCTGCTCCTGCTGGCTGGGGCAAATGCTATCAAATCCGCCTTTCTTCCCAGGCCTGCTTCCGCGGCCAAATGTTGGGGCGGAGTCTGTTGGCTTGCACTGCTTTTAGGACCCAGGGGCGCATGAGCCGGCGTGCACACAAGTCTGAAACTGTGGGTCTGACCCCGCGGTAGGAAGGCAGCCAGCCTGCCTCCGCAGTGGGCTGGAACAGGAGCCGCAGCCCTGTGTAGGGGCTGTGCGCCGCCCACGTGGCAACCGGCCCACCTCCGTAGCGGCCAGAATGGGAGCCACAGTCCCGTCTGTGTAGAGGCTGTGCTTTGTCCATGGGGTAGCCGGCTCACCTCCGCAGCAACCAGGAACTGCAGCCCTGGACAGGAGCTGTGCGCGCCTGCGCTGTGGGTCCCAAGGGAGCCTAGAGCCAAGATGTCGTCTCTGCAGTTCAGAGTCCTCGCTCAGCCCTGCTACCACTCAAGAGTTCCAGAGGCTGGCTCCCAAGGTCTGTCCCCAATTCGCCGCTCCAAATTCTAGCTCCCCAGCCCAGCTCCCCAGTGGACTCCCACTGTTCTGCCGTTTTGCTAGGGCTTTTTCTCTTGTCGCCTCTTGGCTTCTCCCCTCCCATGCACTGCAGTCAGCCGCGATCGGGTCCTGTGGCTTTCCGTCTTTGCTCCCTCCCCTCTCTCCCGCTCGCCCCTTTGTCTCCAAACCTTAGGTGTTTACTTGCAATGCATGGATGTCTCAGCTGCTGTTTTTTTTTTTGTCACCTATGGTCCTCTTTCTTGGTTCCTGGGTGGCTGTTCAATTGTGTTTTCTGGGAGAGGCTTTAGGGACCTCCTCTCCAGTCGCCATTTTGTCCTCCTCCTCCATTTTTAGGTTTTAAACATTTGCCAAGGACTACATGTTCAATTTCTCAATGAAAATCAGTAGGTAGATGTAATTTGTCTAGTAGATATTTACCATAAGGCCTACTTTCTAGAATGTATTTTTTTCACTAGGTTGTATTGCTGGAAGACATTGACATTAACGAACTGGTGACTGCCTCTTCGTCCAGGATTAGAGGAAGTGAGGATTGGTTTAAAATGAGTGAAGGAGGAATAAAGGCTTTCTTTTCACCTTCAACACTAAAAGGCCACAGTTACTTTATAAGACCTGGAATGTAACTCTGTGTAAATCCTCATTTTATATTGCCTTACAGAGAAAGATTTTAGTGAGGGTCACACTAAATCTCCAAGGGATGGGACAGTGTGGAAAGCCAATGTGAGTGCTGTGTGTGCTCCACCAGTCTATGACTAAAGACACTGTGCTTTGTTCTTTAATTAGCAGAATATCTATGCAACTTGTGTGATCTCAGTGAATTTCACCTGAAAATCATTTTGCTGAAGAACAGCAGAGTCACTTTACTTGTTACTAGGGGGACGTGCTGTTAAGATGAAAAAGATTTAACCACGTTGCCTTTTATTTCAGTGATTACTTTCTTAACCATTGTTAACTAAACCTGCCAGTGTAGTATCTGTAATTATGGCTCGTATTAAAACGAGCTTGGCTGTTAAGTACACACTCAGATGTGTAGCTAGCGCCCTAATATATCACTCAATCATTTCCTATTATTCCATGCAACATTACTCATCATTATTGCCATGTGCAGCCTTGATAAACACTTAATGCTAAAGGAGGAAATGTTAGGATTAAGGCCTAATGTGTTTTATATCTCCACATCTAAATTATGTTTCTCATGTGGTTCTCTTTGCTTCAATTCATCGGGTTTCATTTGTTAAATTCGCACAAATTCTTAACATAAAAGTATCCCCAAATGTGTATGTTGTAATTAGGTTATAATTCTGTGCAAAGATTCTAGTGACATTTAAGAGCAAACTCGGGGTCCAGTGGGATACTTACTGCCAACTGTGGGGGACATAGCAGAACTAATTTATGCAGGTCTGGTAGCTGATTCTTTTATGCACAGCTACTTACAAAATAGAAACTTCCTTGGTTCTTGTGCCCCTTTATTCCTCTCAGTTTAATCCTTATGTCACACTGTTAAATATCTTGTGCTTTAGTTTGCATCAGTTAAAATAAACGTATTGATGGCAATTTGCTTTGTTCAGAATACCTATCTCCATCTCTTGAAGAACATCTGATTTGTGTTTCTAGATTTTAACTCAAACGTTTCTCTCCAAAAGATCTTACTAGTTGTAACCATTGAAAATTTGGGTCGTGGCAAATAAAGTTCAGGTGATAGGTTTTTTATATTAACATAAGCCCACTTAGGCCTGAGGGTTAAAAAAGAAATACAAAACCACGTATTTGTCACACAAACAAAAAATTTGGAACACACACTGAACAACATAAAAAGGCAATCAACCTTCTGGATGTTTGGTGAGAAGTTACAGCCAAAGATGGCACTTGAGTTCCAGCCTTGCACTGAAGCCAAGCCGCAGCTATCAGTGCCGGGGGCCACCTACCTCTCAGTGTCTTCGTGTTATTTTGCCCCAGAGATGAAGCTGTGCCACGCCTTTGTGCAGAGCCTGGATACATCACATCCATTCCCCTCACAGGATCACACCTAGGGGTGGGTTTTCCCTGGGAATTTACTACCCTATTCAAAGGGTTGCCTTTTATTTGCATTTCTGCCCTCTGGCCATGCATAGGCCCTGTGACAATCAAGCTCTGTCACCCCTTTGCTGAGAGTGGCAACCTGGGCATCAGGGAGTGCAAGTGTCCCAGCCCTTTATCCAGACTCCGAGTCACCTCAGCCTGTGCTTCTGCACACCCGCCTTGGGGGATGTTTCAAGTACTTGTCTTCTGCTGCTTGCAGGCCACCGACGGTGAGCCAAGCTTATGCCTTCGGATACTGTCACTCAGTTCTCCTCCTGCCCTCTCAGCCGAGGTGACACTGGCTACCACTTCATAGCCAGTCAGCAGTGTTGGCAAAGACTCCATTTCAAAACAACAACAACAACAACAATAATAATAATACAATGTTGGCAATAGGCTTACTACAGTCACCTCTTAGGTCCATTGCCGGGACATAGCAATGAACTGGTCTCTGGATAGTGGATCACCTATGGGAGTATCGGACCATGCCTGCAGTGTGGGAATTAGAATCAGAAGTTTCCTATATAATTATTTTATAAATGGAGGGGTGGGGGAGGGGAGACTAGGCCAAGTTGTTTAGGCCGGGTCCTTAAGGAAGATGAAATATCAGAGCTTCTCCTTGAATTCCTCAGCAGCCGTGATTCTCTGGGTTCAGGTTCCTCCTGTGTTTTAGTGCTGTCGTCCCAAATTCCAAATGTTCTTTCCCTTCCCAACTGCTAATCCAAATCCTGCCCAACCTTAGTCCTGCTTCCTCCATTAAGAGTTTGTCAATTAGGTTAGTACACTTTAACCTCCCTTTTTTAGGCTCCCCATAGCTTTTAGTGTCAGGACTATAGAATTTCATTGTAAAAGATTCACCATTAAAATACAGATTATGGCCCAGTACATCTGAGCTGGGGCCCAAGTTTTGCATTCCTGACCAACTCCCAAGGAAGAGCCATCCTGCTGGTGCCCAGAACATTCTGTCAGATGCAGAGGACTAGTTCACTGGTTCCTAAGTGCCTGTTGTGGATGGAGAACAGCTATGGGTGTCACCTGGAGCCACTCAGAAAATGCTCCTGTAGGTGCTTTAATGATACACATCTCACAAAAGGCCCAGGCACCTGTATTCTTCACAGAAACCTCATACTCTGAGGCACAGGCATTGCCTAATTCTAACCCAGCACCTTTATTTTTCTGACAAGAAACTAATTTCCATAGATCTTATTAAAGTAGCATACAGCATGTGTCATTTTAGGAGTTCGCCATTTTTTTCCCTCGTGCTTAAACATATTGGTATGAATTTAAACTTAATTCTTAATGTTGCTAGACATTTTTTTGTCACCTGTAAAATGTAGTTAGTATTACTGACCTTATGAGATTTGTGTTATGGTTGTGGGATATAATATACGTGAGAAGTCTGGGCCATAATAAGTACTGAATTTATTAGGATTGAAATATTATTTCATAGTTTATATATATGTTAGTTCTCTTCAAAACTACATTACAAATCATTGTACAGCAGCGGTCAATGGTTTGCACCCCTAACCTGGAACTAGCACAGGGCTGATCACACAGCAAATGCTTAAAATATATGTAATGATGTGACACATATTACTCAGTGTCAGGTAGTTCTGTTTCCTGGACCCTGACCCAAAGGCCTCTCAACTGAACCCTCATGACCAAGCAAGTGTTCCAGGTCCGAGAAATCTGACCTAATCCTGGATTACATCACATGCAATGGAAGATCAGAATGTTGGGTCAATGGAAGGAAAATTTGAGATTCAGATCCACTGTAGTTTGGGTTTCAGACTCAATTTAATCCTACTTCAGACTGACTTCCCAAACCAACCTACCCTATAACTAAGCTGACCACTCTGGATTACTTTGGAGTGGAGGTGACTTGATATTAATCTGATAATTGCCTCATGACATTACTGCTGAGTTCACATGTTTACTCCTCTGTCTTCGTCATTGACCAGTCAGGCAGAGTATATCTTTGACCTTTAAATCCTCAGTGACATCACATTATAAGATATACTTGTATAGTAAAGGGTAGTTTCATGGGATAACACTAGTCCTCTGTATCTTTTTTGGGTTGGAATGAGAGGAAATGAAAACTGACCTGATGTTGATTAGCCTTCTGTTCAGAAGTCAAATTAACTTTTTGCAATCAAGTCATTTGCCTTTGATTTCACAATAATCGTGGCCATGTATTCCCACAAAAAATATTTCTGAGCTACATCATCATAAATAATTGTAATAGTGATAAGAGCTACTCTTGATTATTTATAATGTGTTGTGTACTGTGAAAGATTTGTGGCAAATACTCCTTGCTTAATGCTCCCAGCAATCTTGTGAGACGGACGTTATTTCCGTTATACAGATGAGAATACTTGGGCCCACCTGAGTTTTCCAAAGTCATGGATTCTAACCAAGTCTGCCTGAGTCCAAAGCTGTGCTCTTAATGATTCTGATCTATAGCTGCTCTATGTGCTAATTTTAAAATTTGACTTGAGAATGGGTTAAAACTTTTAATACTATGTTTACTAGAGACATGAATAATTTTTTACAAATTGTTAACAACCACCTTTAACATAATTTATAACCATTATAACTTGACATCAGACTTATTTGGCATGATGAAGCTCGTCCAGACCTTGACATCAGGGGACTAGAATCTGAATCTCATCTCAGCAACCTATTAGTTAAGTGGCCTTGGGCATGTTTTAGATCATCTCTTGGTATCAGTGCTCACATCCATAAAATGGGATTGATGATGTTAATTATAGCATTGCTGTAACTTTAAAAGATAAGTAAATAACTGTACAGGTTTGTTCAGCTTAAAATTTCCCAACCAAGGGCTTTGTTTTCCTCCAAATTTCTGCTTTCTTTGTCTAATTTTTTATTCTACTAATTTGATGACAGGCACATGTCAAATTTTATTTCAAGCTGCTTCTAAGGAAGGAAACATAAGTTTAATTCAGAAATCCCCTCTTAGTTGGGACATTTTATTAAAGAAATAAAGAATGATCAGATAACTGTAGTAAGATTCTATTAAAAAAAAAAAGAAAATACCTTGTTAAATGTCATTACTCTTGACTGACAATTAGCTAGATTGGCGGGCGGAAAAGAAGTTTTTCCCAGAAACAATCTTAAACCATTATCACTTATTAGAAAATTGCTTTCGTATTTTACAGAGTATGTTAATTTCTCTCCAGGAGGCAGTTGGGCATTTCATCAGGAGGAAGTTCTGTCTTCTACTGGGATGGAGCCATGGTTCTTTACCTCATTCTACTTTAATGACATCCTGTTTTTCTTATAGCCCAAGGTGTCTCTACCCAGACTGTGCTCTGTTAACTAATTATCATATCTTTGGTCTTCCTTGCTCCAATTCATCTTCTACACTGTAATTGCAATTATCTTTCTACAATGCAAATCTGGTCACATCACTCACTAGGTTTAAAAGCTCTCCGTTGCCTGGTCAGTGAAATCTAATCTGTAACTTGCTCTTTTACAAGTATCTCCCATCCTCATCTTGAGTTACTCTTTTTGATGAAGGTTTTCTTCTATTCGTAGACCATACTAGCCCTTTACTAACTGTTCTAGAGATTTGACACACCCATGTGTCATTATTTATGCTTTCTTCTTGTTGCCTGTTATGAAACATTTGATTCATCTTTAAAGACTCCAGTTCTAGGAAGTGTTTTTTCTAAATATGTCACTGAGACAACTCTTTTCTTACTCACTAATTAATTAATTAACTTTTATTCAACAAACACTTAGATAGCAACTAACATGTGCCAAACACTATATTAAACACTTTGTATTATTAAATATTAACTCATTTATATTTAATATAAATATTAACTGTAATGGCACTATGAAGTAGGCACTAATTTTATCCCTATTTTACAGGTTAAAAAACCTGAGGCACAGAGATGTTCAGTTACTTGCCCAAAGTCACAGAGGTAGTAAATCCTAGCACTGGAATTCAAACCCACACAATGTGGTTCTGAGTCCTTCCACAGCCTATGTTTTTAACCACTGTGCTAAAGTGACTCCTAGAGACTGTTTTATGTTGCATTACAGCTAGAGTGTATTTCAGTGCTTACAACATTATAATATTTTTATTTTTACATATTCACCTCCCCTGCTTAAACTCTTTAAGGATTAAAACAAATTCCATTTTGTTTTCCCAATTTCTGGCTCGCCACCAGGCTTGAAATGAGTGCTCAGTAAATGCTTAGTAATTGAGTTGAATTAAGATTAAAGCTATTTTTTTTTTCTTTCCTTTGCCGATAAATGGACTTCCCTGGTGGTAGCTTGCCTTGAGGTTTATTTATACTCAGTGAGAAGAAAGGTAAGAAGATAAAAGCAAGTTACTTTAAAAAAAAAAAAGAAAAAGAAAAAGAGAGAGAGAGAAAGGCAATCCTAGCAAATGCTCAGATAAACACCATTAAATATTATTACAGAAGTTCTTTCCCAGAAATGGATATTTACTTAAGCCACGTTGTAAAAAGACAGGTTACACAATGAAAGGACAACCAGCAGACCCTGGGTGAGTACTGCACACTGAGTGACCAAGCGTCAGTGGAGTCACATACAGAGTGCATGCAAGTCACTGTGTTATTCGTACAGGGAACTGCTGCTTTCAGTGGAAATCCTAATAGCTCAAGGAGGAAAAGCTGGACTAATTGAATCTTCACAGGAAAAAAGGAATATATACAAATCCTTTCAGAGGGAAAAAACATAATAAAAGGGTATCAAAGAAGCAATGACCATTTAGGGTTTATCATTATAGATTATGAATATTCTCCTGGAAGCATTTGGTAAGTACACTAATGAGAACTAATGTGGCTATAGGGTTACAAAGCCGTTGTCATAGCAATTGATAATAGATATGATACCACTGAAATACCACATGAATCTATTTTAAAATGGATGTTAGACTTGAATGACTGTCAAGTGGATAAAATAGTGGGTGTTATCAGTGAAGGAATGCTAGCAATGTCACCTTATGAATGATTTGTTCTAATTCTTCTATGAATTAGTGCAGATATAATTATATAAAACTACTAGAGCTTGATAGTCAGTAAAGTTAAAGATTCAAAATCAGAATTGTTGAGATGAAAGCAGAGTATAATAATTTCAAATGCCTACCCAAATCAGATTTTTTAATTGTTTCTACAGTATTCTTTAGAAATAGTTACCCATTCTTCCTAAATCCATCCAAGTCAGGAAAGTTAATACTTCACACAATAATCCTTTCTATTTTTGCCCAACTCCAGAATGGCCATTGACCAGAACAGTTTTAATTGAGGTCACATCTAAAATTCAATGCTAAAAATATTTTTATACTTTTTTTAAAAAATGACATAAAAGTTTGCAATAAAATACAGATTTACTAATCATGAGGAGATTTGATGCAGTGATCCATCATTTAAAAAAGAGGAAAGTGTTGGTACTTGATTACCAATAATTTTTATATAAATAATTTATCAGATAATATGATTATTATACCTTTGTTTATTCTTCATTAAAACTCCACCTACAACATTTTATTGGCAACAGGGTTAGTTAATGTGTTTAAGAATAGAATGTCTTTAAATGTCTTCTTTAATTCAGCAATTCATCAATTCATAGTTGTTTTTGTCTTATAGAATTTAGTAATTCATCAAGGCATAGGCTTTGTCTCATTGTTTAAAACTACCTAGGCTTTGTAGTACTGAATTTACTAAAGTGGGAACATTCTAAACACTGTCTCACAAAATGCTGGGAACTATGAATTTTCTTCTGTTTTCTTGGCTCTTTCTGAAAAGATATCCAGAGAGTAGTGTCCTTTTTGTTACCTTGCAGACAATCTTTCTATTGCATGCATCACTATTAAGTGCAGAATACTTTGAAATCCTTGCTAACATCATATAGGCTTTACATTTGAACAGCTGAAATAAATTTTCTTCCCCTTTCTTGTATCATGAACTTACAAATTTAAATATTTATTTGGTGTCTACTCTATGCCAGACAGAGCTTCCAGTACTTCCAAAGTTAAAAGCATGTGGTAGATTCAAAGGAAAGAAAATCAAACTCTACATTATGTTCTCTGTAACATAATACTGAAAATGAATAAAACAGTTGCTAAGTGTTTTAAATACATTTTCTATTATTAAGAACATTTTGATAGTGTTTATTAAGTTCTTATTATATGGCAGACACTATACTGTTTTACATGTGTTGATTTATTCCTCACAACACATCAGTAGAGTCGATACTATCATTACTAATGTTATGTATGTTTTACAGGTGAGAAAAGTGACACACAGGGAATCTTATGACATTTTCAAGGTTACACAGCATTTAAGTGGCAGGGCCAGGGCTCCATGACTGTATATGAAATGTTATAAAAACAAACTCCCAAATTATTGCTTTTAATTGTATATGTGCAAATGTTGGCCGGAGAACTTCTCATCCTTTCTCGTTAAGGCATAGATGTAGCAGTAGAAGGTAAGAAAAACTATCTCCTAGGAAAGGTGAGAGAAGCAAAAGCAGAGAATTTGGAATTAAAATCAGGCTTACTGATGATAATAAAGTCTTCTACTGAAATTTTAGTGAGAACTTGAAAGAGAACGTTTATCAAGAAGATGTTTCAGTGACATCTCTTTGAGAAAATCAGGATGTAAATTCCGTAATTAGGAGAAAAATGTAAGTTGCTTTGTAACAGACAGAGAGACTGGCTCAAGTCCCGTCCCAATATTAGAAAGATAAATGACAAAAAACAGGGGCCCTGAATGGCATTTCAACCATAATAGTTTCTTCTAAATTTGCATAGTTCATCTCACAAGCTACTGCCATCCAACAGCATCATCAATTATCTCCTGTCTCCCTGTCCTCAGAGGATAGCCCAGCAATATAAGGACTGAAGACATGTGGGGCCTAAGTTAGTCAAGGAAGGTCCTCTCAGGTGAAGAGATCTATCTATCTATCTGTCTGTCTATTTATCTATCTATCTATCTATATTTAATTTATTGGGGTGACATTGGTCAGCAAAATTATATAGGTTCCAGGTGTATAGTTCTTTATCATCTACATGTTGCATGTGTTCTCACTACCTATAGTCATTTTTTCCCCATCACCATATATATGAATCCCCCTCCCTCCCTCCCCACCCTCCTACCTCCTTTCACCCTGGCCACTACTAAATTATTGTCTGTGTCCAAAAAAATTTTTTTTTCTATTTTGATTGTTCATTTATTCTGTTCATTAGATTCCATATATAAGTGAGATCATATGGTATTTGTCTTTCTCAGTGTAATTTCACTTAGCATTATATCTTCTGGTACCATCATGCTGTTGCAAAAGGAAGACTTTAATCCTTCTTTATGGCCAAGTAATACTCCGTTGTGTAAATATATCACAGCTTCTTTAGCCAATTATTTATTGATGGGCAGTTAGGTTGTTTTCATATCTTGGCTGTTGGGAATCATGCTGCAATAAACATAGGGGTGCATATATTTTTCGAATTAGTGTTTTGGATTTCTTTGGATAAATACCCAGGAGTGGAATTGCTGGATCATAGGGTAGTTGTATTTTTAATTTTTTGAGGAAACTCCATACTGTTTTCCATAGTGGTTGGATGAACCTGCAGTCCCACCAACAGTACAAAAGGGTTCCCTTTTCTCCACATCCTTGCCAACACTTGTTGTTGGTCTATTATTGATGAGAACCATTCTGATAGGAATGAGGTGGGATCTCACTGTGGTTTTGATTTGCTTTTTGAAGACGTCTATTTTTTGAGTAACTTCTTGTGGGGCTCTATGCCACATTGTTTTAGCACTGCCTCAATGAATTTTTATAACAAATTTACAGATGAGTAAACTGACTATGGTTTTAAGATAATCTGATAAATTGTGGAATCAAGTTTAAATCCAGGAGAGTTTTTCATACATCTGCAGTGACCGCACATCCCCCCAAAACCTTTCATTGTATTATCTAGTGTTTTCCTCACTCTATTTCTGTGGGTGATTTATCTCTTTAAATACCTTTGTTTCTCAAGTTAGAGGCACACACAACTAGACTCAGTCCTCTAGAAATGGTTTAATCCAGGATATATTATGGGAAAGTAAGGCTTCTATGAGATGCTGCATTGTTTATGTGTCCACAGAAAGTGAATGACATGTACTAATTTGCCAACATTAAAGGACATTCTACTTTTCTGTGAATTAAATCTGACATATCATTATATGAATGAAATGCCCATGCCACTTAAAAATATGCTGATGTTCTATAAATGTGATCTACTTGAAGCTGTCAAGTAGAATTAGGTGAGAAAAGGATACAAAACTGTCAAAAAATTGCAGGCTGACAGTGTTATTCAATGCAGATTGTAAAATAAGGTAATGAATTTTTTCTGGAAAGGCTGTCTTTTCTCTCTGCAAACATGGATTGGCAGCATACTATCATGAAAGCACCAATCTGCTTTGGTCATAGAACAGAAAATTATTGGCTATCTGAGAGCTTGAACTATCTTTCTAGACATGATCAAGAAAGAACAAACTTCAGATTTGTGATTTTATAAATAGATTTTAAAATGTTCAGACTAAAGAGGCCCTTGGGAATGTATCAAAAACAATTCCTAATTACATTAGAAGTTTAATAATAAATAACTGGAGAGTAGATGACAAATTATACTAAAGAAATGACCAAAGACCCCTGAGTAGATTCATTTGACTGACTTAACGTGGGGATATACTGGGAAGTGATCTCAGACCATTTAGAAGGCTCTGAGACACACAAAAAAAAACCCAGAGATTGAACTATGTGGACAGTGGTCTTTGTGAAGCCTTGAGCCTTGTTTACTCCAGACCTGTGGGCATTTGGGGTTCTCAGGTAATGTTCAATAAACATGGTCTCTGATATTGGCAGGGCTCCAAACAGATCACTCAGGATAGAGCCATGATGATGAAATCTCAGCTACAACAACAGTCTAAGCAGATGTTTCATCAACAGTCTACTGTAACACCTGCAGCTTCTGTGGCAGAGAACATGAAATTTGTACACAGCATTTGGGGTCCTGCTCTTCCACTTATTCATGATCAGTCTCTGAGCCTCAGTTTCCTCATCTGTAGACTGAGAATAAAAATACCTACTTCAAAGAGTTGACAGGAAGACTAATTGTTTTGTTAAGTATGGAATGGTCATTGACAAATGCGTTATTATGATTATCATGACTATGATTTCAACAGCTACGTATGCCTGTCCAGCTTTGTGCTAGGCACATGAAGTATAGCATGGCATTTCAGCCACATGTCTTAAGAAGATGGCTCTGAGAATCTTTGGGAGGAACAGACACACAAACACAACAAATAAAAGATGATAAAGGCTAAAATATCGGTTTTTGCTGATTGGCACCATACGAGTACATTTGATCACATTTATTAGTCATTTTTTTTCTAGTAACCTTTCCTTCCTACCACACTCACATATACAAAACCAACCTGGCCTGCAATGAGGTGGTTCCTTGCAGCTTATAAGCAGGATGGTCCCCATTCAAGAGCCTGAGGCCATATGGAAACTGCTTTCTGTATGTCTGTCTATCTATCTATACATCTATCCATCATCTGTCCATCCATCCATCCATCCATCCATCCACCCACCCACCCACCATCTTTTATCTATCTATCCATTAATCTATTTATCTCTCATCTATGTATAAATAAACGTAAAGCACACTAATCATAATTGAACAACTTGGTAGGTTCTAATACATATCTTTGTAAACACCTCCCAGATTAATCAGTGTAGAGAATTTTCATCATTAGAAGAAAACTTTATTCCCCTTCCCACCACTCAATAGACCCCTTCCAAGGGTACTCCAAGGATACACTATACTGGCCTCCCTCAGCATAGATCACTTTTGTCTGTTTGAATCTCATATACATGCAGTATGTTCTCTCTATTGTTCAGGTTCTTTCACTCAGCATCTATTAGATTTATCCATGCTGTTGAGTGTATTGCTAGTTATTTTTTATTGCTGTGTAATATTCCATTCTATGGATAGAATACATTTATTTGCCCATCTTACAATTTATGAATATTTGAACTATTTAAAATTTTGAGATATTATAAATAAAGCTGTTATGAACATTTGCAGGCATATCTTTGGGTGTCTATAAGCACTCATTTCTTTTAGGCATCCACCCAGAAATAGAACTTCTGGGTCTTAGGGTATGTATACTATAAACTATTTTTCCAAAATGGGTTTCTTAATTTACATGCCCACCAGCATTGTATGAGAGTTTCATCTACTCTATATCCTGGAGAACACTTGGTATTGCCAGTGCTTCGTTTAATTATTATTATTTTTGTGTGTGGGTATGAGGACTATGCTGCTTTGCAGGTCTTTAAGAAAGAAAATCACTTATGACAATGAAGGTTGAATGAATCTGTCCACAATTGTTCTTGCCTTAAATCTTTAGCCTGGGTTTCCTCTGGCAGTATGCTTCTATTGCATTCCTGTTTTTCAGCTTTTGGCCACATCTTCAAAATCCTAAGGCCACTTCTATTTTCATGTACCCTCCTAGGGGTTTTCCATTGTGTGATATCTGCAAGCATGATAATGTCTCCTATCTGCTTATCTGCTGATCCAATGTTGATTAGCACAGGCCCTGGGAGTAAATGAGGAAGGGTCAGTCTCCGGAGTATATGTTGGAGCACTGCGCCTGCACTCTAACTTCTTGCTTCCTTTTGCGTAGCGGATGTCTAGTAAATATTTGTTGGCATGAGTTGACTTTCTTCTTTTTTTGCTCTACAGAATTACTTTAACTTGTGCTTACTCATACTATAAACACTGCATTTTCCTGGAAAATTGCTCCTCCATTCTACATTTACCTGAAAAGTGTTAATTTGTCCATTCAGTGTTTTCAATCTTACATGATACGGTTGGAGTGAGCAATATTAGGAACTCCTTCAAACATAAATCTGCATATAATGATGCTCAAAAATAAGCTATTAATTATTTTTAAGAAGGATCTGAGCAGCAATGTAGGCAACTTAGGATTTTTAAAATTATTTTGATGGTGTTTTGGCTCAGAACTTAAAGAGAACCTGGTGGGTATTGGGGACAGTACCTTTAAAACTCTCATAAAAATATTTGACAATATATTCGCAATTTGAGGGAACTAACCGTTACTAAACATGTAACATGTCTAGCAAGATAGCGGAGATGCCAAAAAATGTATATATATTTTAAGAGGCGTTACCTATGTATTACTTTCCAAAGTTGAATAGAATTACGGTAGCAATGTGTAGTATGATGTTTGCTCAAAAGATGGCATTAATCAAATAAATGCTAGCTAGCATCACTGTGTGACAGGCAGGACATTAAAAAAAAATGGTAGAAGCACGGTTGTTGTTGGAGGAGCACAAGACCATTTTCAAGTGATATTTGAAATTTCAGAACGTTGTTTGAGTTTTACCCAGGTTCTCCTAACTTAGCACCCCTTGACTCCTACCTATGGGGGACCTTAGAAGATGTGGTGTGCCATAGAAAACTGGCTACACTGGTGGTATTTCAGGAAGAAATTGAAATGGCGTGAGCAGCGATACAAGTGGACACTTTGGTCAGCGTTGCTCAAGCAGTAGTTTGCCGTAATCAGAAGTGTCTGGACTCTGGTGGTAACTACTTTGAGCACCTCTTGTAACTGCAGAAGTCAAATGTGACTTGTATTCAGTTTTTGTTATTGGTATATATTGAGTATTATGATTTTAATGCATTTTTTCCTTTCTTAAAATGTGTATACTTTTTTTGCCACCCTCTGTATATTATCTTGATCCTCTCTACAGTTCTGTAAAGTCTTCATTTCATACCAATAAACACTGAGTCTAAATTCTACTTGCCTAAATTCTACGTATTTTAAGTGGGATGGTTGTCATTAAAATACGAATAGATTTGATATTAAATTTTTAATAAATGAGGAAGTGGAATTAATAAAGTTGACCATAACTGGTAACAATTTCGAAGAGATTAGCAAATGAAAAGAAATGAAAATGCCGTATTTCTTTTTTAAATTGCAGGTGCCCATATGTCTACGGGGGTAGACGCTTCGATGGTCTATGATACAAACTGTATTGTCCAAATAGGAAAGAGGGACTGGGAGAGAATTGAGGCCTTTACTTATTTTCTTTCTACTTTTTCTTTTCTCAAATCACAGGGCTTTATTTGAAATGTTTTTGACGACTATGGGAGAACATTATTTTCCTTTATTCTGAAAAATACCTTTTTATGGGCTTATTTTCTATTATTTTCTTGCAACACATTCCATGCTACCCTTTGTAAAATCGCAATGGTGTGCTAGTTTGTTCTTGCTGATCACTTATTTGGAGACCTGCATTATTTCTTACATTGCTCACTTTCTATTTCTGTCAATGCCATTTAGTGTCTTACAAATTCTAACTTTGTGGTTGTGTCTGTTTGTGAACAAATGGAATTGAAAATTTCAGGAGTATCAATTCATCTAGGCTTATTTATTCATCTCTAAATATCGGTCTTTCTGAGCTCCGTTAACTATGGGGCTCAGTGGTGGATCGTGGTGAAAAGAACCAGAAAATTTTAGCTGAATTTAACCCTAGATGTAGCCTAGGTTTGTTACATTCATAACTTTACATATTTGGCTATAGAAAAACTTATTGACATTAAAAATAGGCTTATTTAATCATGTGACTAATTGATATCCTAAATAGGGAATCAGCCTGATAGAACCAGATCAATTGTTTTACTACACTGTTTCTTCTGTTTGCTGTTCACTTCCTTTCACTTCTTAAGTTTAAATTCCAATCTTAATAAAAAACAGAATCTGAAATAACTTTATTTGTCTTCTTCAGATGAGTTCTTTTAGGACTCAGGATACCTCTGCATCCCAGTGTTCTATCTTGACACATCAGGTACCTATGCAGGCCAGCTGACTGTGCATACATGTGCCAAAGTTATCACCTGAGCTACATTTCAGATAGATAGATTGCTTTCTTGTTTCCAGAAAAAAAAAGCCATAAAGTAATGCCTCCAAAGTAGTGGAAGCAAGGTGATGACAATTTAATAGTCATCGCAACTATATATTAATTATTTTAAGCTGCAAGGGAAGGGGCCAATGATTGTCATAGATTCGCTTTTCAGGTCTCACTGAGAACTTTCCATAGGACCCTCTGTCACTTCTTAATTCTAAATCATTCCTGAGCTTCTTTTCTCTCCACCTCTTCTTATCCACTTTACATCATTACTTCGTGTCTCACAGACCATCACAGCATTTCCCAGAGTTTCTTGACCACGCAGTCATCATTATCACAGATACTCCGAAGTGAACATCTTCTTGTCTGATCCCATTTTCAGAAAGGCATTTTCTAGGTATGTATGTGTTAGGAAAAAGGAAGTTCAGAACTTTGGAAGTCTTTGGGTAAATGACATCTCCAGTTTTGCCCAGGCATAGAAATTAGCTTTAGAACACGTGTTCACAGGCTTATTTGGGGGATATCTATAAAGGAGCTTCCCATTTCTAAAATCAATAGTAAAAATAAGTTTCACATAGTTTAAGAAAAATGCTAAATGCCTTTTCTACATTATGTGTTCATCTTATTTTCAGAATTTTAGACTTAATTGGAAATCAAGTTGATAACCGTAACTGAAGCCTTCTCTGACTCTATATTCAGATATGTGGTAATTTTAAATTTCATACGCACACCTTTGAAATTATATGTTGTTTTGTGCATTTGGGACTGTTGGTGGTTATCACCTCTAGCACTAAATTTCCTTTCATAATAAGTTATCGCTCTTGATTAGAACTGTGGGAAGTGAAAGTGCAAGACAGGCTCCAAGAACTGACAGAAGGAAAAGTCAGAAGCCCTAGAATAATCTGCAGCTAAAATATATTCACAAGACAACTAATGCTAAAAAGCTGTCCATAGCTTGAGGTTGAGGAAATCGTTTTTGTGAGAATGTTTAACTAGAAGATTGCTCAGTGGGCGACAGCTCTTCAGGAACTGGGCAAACGCCGAGAGACCTCCGTAATAAGGTGGAAATGTGGAGGTTAGGAACATTTGTGTCCCACCAGGTAGAACATTCTTGGGGAAGAGCCATCCCACCATGCCATGTAATGTCAGCCAAATGTTTTAGGATCTTCCTGCTGTTTTAAAATTCTGTAATGTGCAGCTGTTTTCTTAATTCTTACGATACATTTAGCAATAACATTACTTTTTTTGAAACCTGCCTGAGTCATTCCTCTTGTGACTGGAGACTGGACAAAACTTTTCTCAGAAAGATCAGAAATATTAGGGAAAGATCAGAAATAATTAAAGTGATTATATTGGGGAAACTGTTTTCTGTACTGGCATAGTACCTGCAGGGGTTGACCTTGAGACTGGGAAACCTCACCGAGCCATCTCTACTCACAGTGTGGATATGGCTTCTTATACTTCCCATCTCGTGAACGGCTTTCGGCAAGGCTCTGACATCAGAGTGCCTCGGGGAGGCCGGTAAAAATGTCAGGAAAACTGATGGCAACTGGAATTTTCCCTCTGCAGGGAAATAATCTAGTTCAACCAACTACCTTCCTTATAGTTGTATATGTCTGGGAAGAGTCGATATTTTCCAAAAATTGTTCTAAAGACAGTAATTTTCCAGGCTAAGCCTACATTCTTTTACCCATTACCCATTGATTCTGCTTTCTGTCACTTCTAGACTTTGTCCATTTCTTGACCGAGCGGATGCTGAAGCTTTCATGTATTTATCACTTTACCACAACAATACTGCAATCTTCCCTGCCCCCCTCCTTTCTTGTTTAGTGATACTTTGTTTTAGGAAAAAAGGGTTAGATGGATAGCCTTGAGGATGGAAGGTGAGTCTTTCAAGAAACAGAATACATATTGTTTGAATGGTGAGAGCATTGGTATAACTCAGGCGAGGAGCTGTATCTGCTCCTGTGGGCTCCTTAGCAGTGGGCTGAGCAGATGTACTGTTTTAAACAGGACAGTCAACAACAGTACTGTCCCATTTCACATGGTATGTCTGATTAGCCCACTTAGTAGGTAATTCCTGCAGGCACGCGCCGATGTTTTTAATATGAACAAGGGCAGCCAGGAAAGCAATGGAAGACCTAACTGGTTGCTAAGTGGAGAAATGCATAATAGAAAAAGGAAGTGTAATGAATTCTTCTCTCGGGGGTAATGGAATCAGAGCATTAGAGCACAGACACCCCAACTGTCAGTGTTGGACTTCTAGTGCTTTGAGAGATTTTCAATAAAATTTGTATTTATGCCTGATTCACTTATATAACTCAGAAAATAGAGGATCCTATCCACAGCACAATTTTAGACCACCTTGGAAGATACAGTGTATAAGACATAGAACTCTGTCCTGAATAATAATAATTATTGTGCAAGGGAAGTGCAGAATCGGTGCAGAAAATAAGTATGATAAGAAATCAGTCAGGAAAGTCAACGTGGGACAAGTGGACAGAAGAGCTTCAAGGGACTAGCTAGAACTTGACCTTAACCTTGACCTTAAGTGGGCTTTTTGATAAGTGTAGAAGAGGAAAAAATGGTAGCAAGAAGCATTGAAGGTAGAAATAAGAAGAGGTTGGAATAAAGACTCCATTCTCAGCTGGTAAGATCTCCAACACTTGATGGACAACGTGAGTCCAGCTGTGGACAGTCCAAAGCTGGGGAAGGACTAAAAATTCGATAGGGGAAGCCAACTTCTGCTTGGGGAATGGACAATGGTTACACAGGGACTTTTAACAGGGTTGCTCTTTCTGGCTCCTCTGGACTATAAGAGACTGATAATTTCTTTGATCACAAGTTAAGTAAGCAGAAGTGGTGTTTAAGAAGGTAAGACCTTGAAAGGCAATTTTGGAGGGAATAAGTTGGCTCTGAGGGTTTGCCTGAGGATGCTCTGTAGCTATAATTCATTCCATCTCAAACTATTCCCACCTGGAAATGTCCTTTGTATAAGTTTGGGTGAGCGGATCTGGAAATTATTTTAAAAATAGTGATAGATAATAAAGATCCTACAGCTGTTCCAAATGCTCTACCAGGTGCCTAAGCTCTAAGTCTCATCTTCTCAGCAACTTTATGAGTAGGTATTATGCTCATTTCACAGATAACAAATTTCAGCTTCAAAGAGTTATTTGGCTGCTTGACCTCCCAGAGATACTTCAAGAGACTCTGGCTTTGCCTGCTCACTCTCCCTGCTACCCTGCAACACTTACGACATCACGTGGGTAGTGAGTACAAAACAAAATGGGCAGCGATCTAGAAACTCATACCTTTTTCTAAAGGATACTCATTACACACATGAAATTAACCCAGAAACAGAGATGAGACAGTACATAATTTAGTGCTCTTCTAAATGTGATTTCTGTCAGGCTACAAGTGATTATTATAGGTAGATATATATGATGGCTGTCAGGCTACAAGGGATTGCTACAGATAGATAGAGGTTTATGCTTATTTCTCATTCATTCCATCAACGGACACTACTATCATCCCAGCTCTGCATATCTGTACACTTTATTGGGTACTTTAAAATTGTTTTTAAATTATCTTCAAAAAAACTCTTTACTAAGAAGCCGGGTATGTCCATTATTTCTACTTTACTAGGAAGAAAAAATTGAGACTCAAGGGGTGCTAAATAATAGAGCTAGTAATTAAATCTAGTCCTTGTACTAAGTCTAATGGCATATTAATTTCTACTAAGTGTCCCCAATGCCAGTATTTGGAAAGATGACTGGATTTGATCTGTTCCCCTTGCTTTGTATCTGTCCATTATTGCAGCTTAAAATACATTTCTAAATTTTTACTCACAGTATTTCTTTACTTATAATAATTTTCATTATCATTTCTTTAATCCAGGGTAGTTTGTATTTTCCAGTTAGCTATTCTTGCAATGTTCCTCAGGTTACCTTTCTAATTTTACCTAATTTTTAGTCCTTGAGATTCTGCAATACATTTAAAACCACTAACCCTCACATCAAAGAGGATAAAAGAATGTTAATAGCCCTAGCTATTAGATATGCGGACTAGAAACCCAGTGTTAATGAAAGCCTCTATATGGCTGATTTCTTTTTGTTTAAGTTCAGTTAAAGTTAATTATTCATTGAATAATTTCATTTCATTGAAAGGATAAAAAAACAACACAGAGAAAATTCTGGTATCTTAAATTGGTCTTTCTTTATGGATAATAGCTTCCTTTTAGAACTAAATGAGGTTGCATATTGGACTTGCAGCTTGTCACAGACTTGGCCTCACTGGTAGCACTCAAGGACTCTTCCAAGTCATTTGGAGCCTCCTGCTGCTTTTTCCACAGCCTTTGTACCAAGACTACCCAGCCACACTTAGCACCGCCCTGTGAAACATAGGAGAAAGTCAAGGTCAAACCATTTGGCATTTCTCAGACCAGAATCAGCCGTGGTAGGAAGTGGGTGACAGCCCCTCTCGGAGAGAGCGGGAGGAGGGGAGGCATTCATTTCATATTCGCTCAGTGTAATGCGAGGTTGCGCCTGCAGGGCCTCCTGTTGCTGCATTCTTCTCTGTTCATCTGTTGTCAGGGGAGTCGCCTGCAGAAAAAGCCTGAGGTCTTTTCCTATCACAACATAATCAAATGAGACCTAAGGAATCCTGGGGGGTGTTACTACTGGACACAAAATAGAAAATGCAGTGCTATCATCCTCAGCACTAACTATATTTAAATGCATTTACCAGCCTGGAACAGTTCTCCCACACTAATAATGAAATAAGGAGAAAATTTCTTCAGTAGAAAAACCACGTTCTGACTCTGAATGTAAATCAAAATAATTGAAACCAAGGTAGCAAAGGAAAGATTTCCTGTGGCTCTGAGATACCACAGGGCTCCATGCAACTGAAAAGAAAAAACACGAACACAAAGAGAGTATCTGAAGGAAACACGTTAGGAAAGAACATTGCAGAAATCAATAGAAAATATCACCTCTCCTCAATATAATGGTGAGGAAGCTCTTCTGGGGGGAAAATTGTAATACCTCCTCCCAGGGGAATATGCACAAGTAAAGATAAACATTATTAAGACTAGAGAACACTACAATGGAGTTTAAAACAATAATTAATAATCTTGCTGACAAAGAACTATGGAAGGAGTTTATATGTTCTGCGGGGAAAATAAAATCAATGAAAGAATGAACATATTACATTTATACACAGCATATGTCTTATGCTGTTCTAGTCCTAACTGTGTATTTTTATTGTTCCAAATGATTAAGGACCCACTGTCATCCATTAAGTTTTTAGCAGAATGGCGATATACAGTAATAACAGAGTATTTTGCAGGTCTACACAAAACGGTGAAAGGCTTGGTGACTATACTTATTGCATGATGTAAGATAAGAACAACAAATACAGTTTGCAGTTTTTATGCATGTATTTGTTCTTTCAGGTGGCTTAAACATGTATTTTTAAAAGAATGCTGGTCAGAACTGGCTGATATTCTGCTGTAAGCTCAGTACAGCTAAAAAGGTCAGAATCAGTTAAATATTTGGAATATTACCCTGAGGTTGGGAATCTGGTGGACTTATACCTTCTTTACTTGCTGTAATATAAATCATTGCAACATATTTTGGTCATAAATCAGAAGAGCAACACATTCTGTTTTCACATAGTGTTCTGTTTACTTCAGATAGAAAAAGAAGAGGTATTTGCTAACAGTTCTATATCCTTTTCTTGAAGAAATAAAAAGAGTATGAAAACATTTCTAAGTGTTTAATCAAAATATAAATATAATTGTGATGTTTTCTTAGTATTTTAAATTATCTAGACAATACGTATTTTCCTTAGCCTTAGAGTAAATACACTGTCTTGTATTCTAACATTAAGAGCAGCATTATTTTAATTTTTAATATTGTAATTATGTAAATTCTTCTTTCATTTAAAAGTTTTCTGAAACAAACAAAAACCACACTAAATCGTACATGATAAATTGTATTTGTGATTTATTTGTGCAGAAGAAAAACAATAAAGTAAAAATTATACCTTCTCATACATAGTAATTGCAAGGAAGTTGGCAGTATTAAGACATTAATAATTGGACATGGACTTTGAATTACTTCTTCAGTTCTGGTGATAGTTCAGCACTTGTCATTTAATCGGGATTCCCTGAGTAGCAGATGAGTAGCAGAGGCTATTGCAGGCAATGCAATTCCAGAGGTGAAACTTACAACAGTCTCTCCTGCGTTTCTGGAACCTGGGTCCCTTCTGGGTTTATAGGTCTATCCCTGTCCTGTGACAGAGGCTGACCAGGGCCCAAAGTGTATTCCATGATTGTGCAACTGGATGATAGCTATCCTAATCACATGGGTAGGTATGTAATAAATGCTTCATACATGCCAAACTTAATGTTTTCTATTAATCTTCACAAAATACGCTTGAGAATGTTCTATTATTGTCTCCATGTTACAGATGAGGGAACTGAGGGAAGGCCCAAGATCAAACAAGTGTAACGTGTAAGTGACAGGCCTGGTGTGAAGCATGCATTGTGACATTGATATGTATCGACATAACTTCTAACCTAATAACCCAACCAGTCAGGGACCCTTTGTTAATAGTGTCATGTGTGACTGTTGTCTGTACCCAGATGGACTGTGATCTCTTGAGGAATATTTCTTTTGAATTGTCTTAAGAGATTGACTCCATCTCTAGAGAACAGGCAGGGAATTATGTTGGGTTCCCTTTTTGGGGGCTGTTCCTTGTGCCTTGTCTGGGGTTTCCCAGAGTACATCAGGCTTTGCCTTTGGAGATGGCGTGCTCACCCTGAGAAGCTGTATTGATATTCTGTTGTTACAGTACTTTTTTGGTATCTGATCTCTGAATCCTTCCTACAGTTGAAACATTCTTGTTAATATATCCTGGGCATTTCTGCCGTACCCCCATCAATTTGGTTCCCTTCCTAGCAATTGCTTTTTATTTCTTTGCTCAACTCTGTCCTTCTGGAAGAGTTTTTATATTTGTTGTTATTTCTGAGATTCTCAAGTACTTAGATTAACACAGCTCTTTTAATCTCTTAATGACTCACTAGGTAGTTTTTGCACTAACCCATAACTTGGAGACTGTGGGGCCATTTTCTCTTTTCAGCTAATTGTTCTAAGACTCAGTTTCCATGCACAGGAACATCCTCTCCTTTTGTGGGGATGTGTTGCCTAGTTTGATTCCATTTCATTTCATATCCTTCCACACAACTGTTGTTACTTCATTGGCCTTGCTGTTTGGGGGGTATGGGGAGGGGGGGGAGGGTTTGGCTATACCCCCTCATTATGCAGAGTTTCACCCAGCTTGTTAATATGTCACCCATGGTCCTCTCCACCCTATTGTCCCTCTCCCTTAATCTTTTCTGAAGAGGATTGTTTTGCTTTATTTCTTTCTTAAAAGTATATGAATTCTTGTTTTTGTTTTATAAATACAATTTGTTCATTTTTCTGAGGATATTAATATACTTCTTTTTTCTTTATTATCTTCTCTCTGCATATTCTCTTTTTGTTCAATTTGCTACTTTCTTGTGTTTGATTTGTTCTCCACTTGTCACGTTAGAACCTTTCTTCAGATAGGTTGAACCTGGCAAATGTAGGTAGTTTGCTCAACTTTAAGAGTGGGCACTATAAAAATGATTAGAATCTTCGAGAATATGTGTGAGTGTACCCACTCCGAGCTTTGCTGTAGGGTGATTTGTCCGGGCTGTTTCTTTGAGGAGGCTCTGATGTCAGTTACTTCAGGTTACCCCCTGAGAACTGGTCCGATTTCCTAGAAAAGGACCTTCCAACTTCTAGTCTAATTGTCTTATCTAAAAACTGAGGAAGAAATGGAGTTAGATTAAGCTGCCAGTATTCAGTTTGTGTATGTTCTCTTATCACCCTCTTGTTGGTATGGTGTCCCCATCTTCAACCTGCCCCCCAAACCCCTAAGTCCTCTTTATTAACCTTTGCAAAGGATAAACAAACCTCTCGTCTTATAACAAGCAGGGAAGACGTTAGCGTGCAGAGGGAGAGACTATCTAACTACATCTAAGAGTCTATTTTCAGCCCCACCTTCATTTCCTGTTGCAAAGATGTTTGGTTTCTTGATTCTTCAGGGGAAAATAAACTACGTCCATCAAGTATGTGTCTGCTTTTCTCACCACTAAGTCAGTTTCAGGTTCCAAAACTTTATTACTTTCATCTCCTTTTCTATGTTGTTGCCTTTGGTTGTGGATTTGTGGTGTTTGAAAAACATTTTACTCTTGTTTTAATGCAGTTGTTGAAGAAAAGCAAAAGTAAATTCAGGTATTCAGTGCACTGCCATTAACCGAAGTGGGCTTAAAAAAATCAGTACTTTGATAAATACCCAAGCGTATGAAAACTGTGCATGTTTCTGGGTCCTACACTTTTTTTTTTTGCCTCCTTGAGGACAAAGTTTCTATATCTTTGAAACATTTATTATCCTCACTCCTATACCATAATTGTTGCAAAAACTGGGGATTCTGTTGTGTCCCAAGTTCCTCTGCAAGGAAATAATCAGTTTTCCTATAGGAGAGATGTTATCCCTTACTACAGACCTAACCTAATACACAGAAAAGTGCTCGTCATCGATTCTTTAATCTTCTCAAAAATTACTACCTTATAACAAAACTATAAAATTAATCCCTTGCCATCTTTTTCCCCCAAACCATTAATCTTAGGTATTAATCACAAATGCCCAAGATTAAGTTTTAACTGTAACAAATAAGTGATTGCACTTTGAAAAATATTGCTCACCCCCTTCCTTTCAACCAAAGTTTTCTTTACACCACTTCACTTCTGCAAAAACCTACATTAGCACCTGTTTTCACTTACCAAAAGATATCCAAAAGAGAATTTTCACTTTTAAGAAAAAAGGTGAAAAGAGAAAATAGCATTCAGCATTTGTGCAGCAAGCATGCACAGGTAAATGAAAGTACACTGTACACACATTACTTGTACTTTATATAGGCTATTTATTTATCATGTAATTCCTACTGTTACTATATGTTAGTGTTATTTTAGGTTTTATGTGTTAGATGACATGATTTGGTGGGTTATATTTTGAGTCTGGAAATGGTAAAAAATGATTCTGTATACATGAATGGTAATTGCTTCTTCTCTTTACATTATTTCAGCTTATGAAAGGTTTTATACAAACACTCAAGGATACTAGGGGTAACCAGTTATATATGTACCATTCCTAATAATATCTGCAGATAATACTTGTTTCAAAAATAATTGATTCATATTACTCAGTCATAAGAAAAGATTCAATACTGACAATTGGGACAACATGAATGGATCTTGAGAATATCATCCTCAACAAAATATGTCAGACCCAAAATGCTGAGAACCATATAATTTCACTCGTGTGGAATATAAAACTGAAAACAACTAACAAACAAGATAAACAAACAAACGAAATCGCACAGACAGAGACAACAGGAGTTAGCAGAGGATAAGAGAGTAGGCTGGAGGTAGAAAAGGGTATAAAGGGGTCAAATACACGGTGATGGCAGGAGAGCTGACTCTGGGTGGTGAACACACAATGCAACACGCAGATGATGTACATAGAATTGTACACTTGAAACCTATATAATTTTATTAACCAATGTCACCCCAATAAATGGAATTAAAAATCTGATTACATTCAGATTCATTCATTGTGGTGTATAATCTTAATGGATTAAGGACTATTTTTTTACTTATTACCTCACCTGCATCCCCAACCAGATTACATTATAGATATTACACCACATCATTGTATCTTGAAGTATTTCAGTATATATCTTTAACACCAAAGAAATTCTTTAATAATATAACCTTTGTAAAATTATGACACCTAAGTTATTAAGAATGATTAGTATTGCTAATTATTGTTCATTAGTATTTTCACATATTCAGCTCATGTTCATATTTCCCCAGTTGCCTTGTAATTATTATTATTTTTTTTGTAGTTTGTTTGCATTGGGATCAAAATAATGTCTATATAGTCATTGGTATGTCTTTTATGTATCTTTTTAAAAAGAACATTTTTAATTAAAAATAATTTCAGATTTAAAGCACAGATGCAAAGATAGTAGAGAGGATGCCTTAATATCTTTTACTTAGTTTTTTGCTGTTACCCTCTTATATAATCATAATACTTCAAAACTAAGAAATTAACATTGGTATAATACTATAAATTAATTGCAGACTTTTTCAAATTCCACCAGTTTTCTCACAAACCCAGAATCTATTCCAGGATTTCACATTATATTTAGATTTAAGTCTGTATCCTTTAAACTCTGTATCTTTTTTCTTTTTGGCAATTTTTTTTTTAATATGAGAAACCAAAGGATATTTCTTGCAAAACTTTTTCATTGTAAATTGGAATTGTATACTTTTGCTATTTTAAACATATTTCTCTGTACCTTGAATGTATCATAAATTTGCATTAGAGCTAAAGGTTTAATCAAATTCAGGTTCTGTTTGTTTATTTATTAATAAACAGGCAGGATTGCATTTTCATAAGGAGATTTGTGAGTCTGGTTTTCTCTCTTTCTGATATTATCAGTAACTAAGAATCATTGTTTAGATCCATTAATCCATTAAGAATGGTGATATATTAATTCTATCATTCTACATTGTTATCAGTTGAAATGTTTTCATACAGAGAAATTTCCCCTCTTCAATTATAGTATAGTTCATATTAAAAAAGCAGAGTAAATATTTAATTTGTATTTATAATGTACTCTATTTTCATGACTCTAGATTAAAAATTACAATTGTATTTTTCCCTGATAGACTTTGTTAAAGTAGTTTTAGGTTTACAGAAACATTGAGCAGAGTGTATAGTCCCTACATAGTCTTTCTCCCTACACAACACTTCTCCTATTATTAATATCTTGCATTAATGTGGCACATGTTGTTACAATGGATGAACCAATAGTGATTGAAATAGTATTATAACTAAAGTCCATAGTTTACATTCAGATTCATTCATTGTGGTGTATAATCTTAATGGATTTGAAGAATGTATCACGTTTTTTTCTCAAGTATGTGTTTCACAAATATTTTCTCCCAGTCTGTGGATTACCTTTTTATTATTTTAGCAGTATCTTTCACAGAGATGTTTATTTACATTTAATGAAATTCAATGTATCAATTTTTTTCTCTTATGGATTGTACTTCTGGTGTTGTATCTAAAACTAATTGCCAAATCCCAGGTCATCTAGATTTTTTGTTGTTGTTACTTTCTAAAATGTTTATAATTCTGCATTTTACATTTTAGGTCTCTGATCTATTTTGAGTTGTTTTTGGTAAAAGTATAGGGTCAGCATTTGGATTAATTTTTTTTGCATGTGGATGTCAATCGTTCTGGAACCATTTGTTAAAGAGATTCTTTCTCCACTGAATGGCTTCTGCTCCTTTGTCAGAGATACACTGACTATATTTGTGTGGGTCTATTTCTGGGCTTTCTATTATGTTCCATTGATCTATTTGTTCATTCTTTCCCATTAACAATATTGTTTCTTTCTGTCCATAGCATCAAATATCTATTTATTTAGATCTTTGATATTTTTAATCAATTTTTTTTGCATTTTTTTCCTCATAGATGTTATACATATTCTGTTAGAATTATACCTAAACATTTCATTTGAAGAGTGCTAATATAAGTCATGTTGGTGTTTTATTTTCAAATTCCAAATGTTCATTGCCGGTAAACAGAAAATCAATTGGCTTTTGTATGTTAACCTTATATCCTGCAACCTGACTGCAATTGTTTATTAGTTCTAGAAGTTTTGTTATTGTTTCTTTGGGATTTTTCTACATAGATGACAATGTTATCTGTGAAGAAAGATAATTTTGTATCTTCCTTCCCAGTGTGTATACCTATTATTTTATTTTCTTCTCTTATTACATTAGCTAGGCCTTCCAGTGTGATGCTGCATGGGAGTGTTGAGAGAATACATCTTTCCTTTGTTCCTAATCTTAGAAGAAATGTGTCTAGTTTCTCACCATTAAGCAAAAAGTTTGCTATAGTTTTTTGGTAGATGCTTTTTATCAAGTTGAAGAATTTGCCTTTTATTCCTAGTTTGTTGAGAGTGTTTTATCATGAATGGGTATTGGCTTTTGCCAAATGCTTTTTCTGCATTTATTGATTCAACTTTCTATAGGGTTTTTGGTAGCCTGTTTCTTGTTTTCAGAATATGTTCATATACTAGAGATAGAATACTTCAAATGACAAAAACTTAAATGAGTAAGTTATGTATTTAATGTCAATTTCGATATTCAAATTTATCTGATAGGCTGAAATGTTAAGTTGAAACCTATGAGACAAAAGTTAAGTCCTACATATCTCATTAAGTACAAATCGGGAAAAAATTTAGTTTGGCAGGAGTTTTTGGAAGAAAAATGTAGCAAAATTTTATTCACAAAAATCTTAATATTAGGTACTACCATGATATGGCTGATTAACAACTGTTTTGGGGTATATAGTTTCTATTTCCTGGGTGGCAAATTTTAAAAGACTCTATGATTCAATAGTATATCTTGCATTATTTTTATAATGATCATCCTGTTGTAATGGGTGGTGCTGACATCCTTATGTCATAAAGTAGTATAGATAACAGCAAGAATCAAAAGCACAAAGATGGAGGAAGTAATGTGGATATGTGATAAAGAAATGAAAATATATAATGGATGGCTATGTAAAAGAAAATTTGGACATGTTCTCTATTCCCACAAACAGAATTAAAGAACCGAAAGTAGCGGCTAAAACTAAAAGTAAAACATAATTTGCGTGTGTGTGTGTGTGTGTGTGTGTGTGTGTGTGTGGTGTATGATATTGCCATCAATATACTTGAGGTATATGGCTTATTTTCAGACACTGGATGGAATACAGCAAATCATAGGATATCTATTATAGATTTGCGACACAGGATAGACTGTTATGTTAGGAGAAATCTGAAGGGAACTTACCACTCTAAACAATAATTCTCTTAGAGATCATCTGAAGAAATAGATTCTGACCACAAGGCACTTCATATTGTATAGCTCTGGGTGGGAATTCTGATCAGCCAGGGTGAAGTAGAGAGAACAAAAGAAACTAGAAAGCCAAAGAGCATGGGTTGATA
The DNA here is from genome assembly GCA_004026885.1 of Lyroderma lyra. Lineage (NCBI taxonomy): Eukaryota > Metazoa > Chordata > Mammalia > Chiroptera > Megadermatidae > Lyroderma > Lyroderma lyra. The sequence goes on along the minus strand of PVJL010003041.1, from coordinate 141,611 downwards.
GAATGTGAAAAATGACAGAAACTAAACCTCCCTTACTACTATAGAAGTAAGTTTGAAAGCCCAAGCTCTTCCAACAGTCCATCATTAACATGAATAGTATATCCTTCATGCTCCTTACACCAATTTTGAAAAGCAGCTCATTTTTGCAAGGTAGTTCCCTGGAAATAAGAATAGCTTTTAGAAACACAAAGCCATTGGGGCAGAGCATTCAGGAATGGGATTGACCTCAGGTCAACAGATTTGCTGTGAATTTTCAGTGAAGCAGGAACACTTAGGATCCCACTGAGAATTTTACTCCACCTTAAAATCACTATCAAAACAATGCCCCCATTCAGCATGAAAAAGTTCATTCCAGAAGGAATTTTAGTTTCTACTACAGAAAGATATATCTATTATAAGCCAGTCAAGAGATGATATGGCAAGTTAAGACCCCTTTATAAAGAAGCATGCTGTTGTTTAAGGTCACTTATTAGCAAGGGGTGAACCTTACAAAATAAATGATTAGCAGTTTCTTTTTCCTTGTTTCATGTGAATGACCTAATATGACTTTTTTCAACACAGTGAATAATAATTACTTGGTATTCTATTCTCTGGTATGGTTAAAATGAAACTGAATTTTGTTTGTTTGTTTAAGAGTAACAGAGAAGATGACAATAGCCTTCTCTGCTAAATAACTCCATTGTAATTAGACAGACAAAAGAAACCATAGCTTTAGAAGAGCATTGGAATTAAATTTGATACCAATTACACTGTCAAAAAAAATAAATATAATTGAATTCAAGTCAGCAAGCTTTGACTATATTATTTATATAACGATACTTAAAAACTTAATTTAATCAAACTTATGAAGCCTGGATGTAAATAATATAATTGCAATTGGCTGAAGAATTCCATCTGTAATGAAATAATATCTTCCTTTGATGTTCTACACTGAATATGCCCTAATTGTAGGACTTACTAGAGCATATTCAGTGCTGTGGTTGTCAGTTTTTCCCATAATGTTAAACCCTCATTGTAAGAGACCTAATTGGCACATTTCCAATTATTCTTTTCTTTTATGTTATTCTAAATAGGTGTCACTGACATACAAGAAATACCCCAATTAGGAATATAAAGGCTTAAATTTGCCTCTTGTTGAGGGAGGCACACGAACGAACCTCATAAATGAACTCTTGCAGTGTTCTACACGGTGCTTCATTGACATACTTGTACCGCAGGGAAATCCTCCCAGTGTAAGCTGATCTTCCATCTCCTCTCTCCCCGTTCCTGAGCTATCTGTATAAAAATAGACATGCATCAGTAGAACACTTGAAAAAGATAACTTGCTTAAAGCAGTGGAAGTTATTTTTATTGTCCTTTTCAGTTTAATTTGGACAGGAACAAATGACCATGTTCTGCCTCTCAAACAAATGTTGTTTCTGAAACAACAGGGTAGCATTTGGCTGATGTTACATCGTGACTGGTCATGTGACTCTGACCACTCCAGTTGTCTTGCGGGGTTGCTGGGGCTTATTAACATCTGAAAGTGAAAGAAAATACAGTGTTCAAGGAGTGTACCTACAGGTCATTAACATGATACCTACACTTAGCCTTAATGAAGGAGATACATAAAAGTGAAGAAAAAGACATTTTCCCAAATGCACAAATGTCACTCTCTACTAATGTTATTATGAAAGATAGAATAGTGCAAAATTCCAAACACATTTTTGTTACTCACCTGATGAAGCAAGCAAAATGCACGACAGCATGCCTTCATGCATATTTTGTATCTACCCAGCTAATCGTCATAGTAGTTTCCAATTTTCCCTCTTTTATTTTATTTTATTTTTTAGAGGTGAAACCAAGAAGCGGTTTATTGAAAGGAAAATAAGGTGAAACAAAGAGATAGTTTATTAAAAAGAAAAGTACACTCCAAAGAGGCAGGGGTTGACCCGAGCAGGAGTGGCTCAAGGTCCTCAAATGGCAAGGCGAAAGTACACCCCTAAAAAGTAGGAGTGGGCTCGAGCAGGAAGATGGCTCATAAGCCTGAGTTGTCCCTATTTTATACACAACCATTATTTTTTCATTGATAGATGGGGAACCCAAACCGCAGCTTATTCTTATCTTTAAAGGAGTAAGTGAGAAAGACGAGCGAGGTCTCAGACTAAGAAGTAGAGGGGTCTGTGAAGGAAACCCTGCTAGCAAATGCCCTCCGTGTGGTTTGCAGAGGTGAGCTCTCCATCCTAGGAGAGACCTATTGTGTGTTGACTTCCTCATAATCCACAACCTGCCTTCTTATTCAAGAAAGGGGGGAAATTGAAGAGTGGCAAAGACATTTCAATTCAAAAGCCAATGCCACTGGAGGCTGCAGTGTTGTGTTGAGGTTTCTGGAGCTGTGTCGATTTTCTCCTAAAGATGAGGAGCATCAGGACACGTTGGTGAGAACTGCCAAGTACACAGTAGAAAGGAAAGCCTGTGCGCCTTGTATCTCACATCACAGAGATGATGCCTGCCAGGTTTGAGTAACAAGGACTCGAAAGTGAAGCAACACTTCAAAGGTAATGGGTGAGGTAGAATTTGAAGATACAGAACAATTGTAGTTTGCTCCTCTTACCAGTAGAAAGGTCACAGATGGAAAACTGGCAGGTAGGGGCCACGAGAGGACATCCATAACTAAAGAAAAGTGGACATGTATTATCTATTCTGAAAATCCTGTCTTTCCTAAGTTACTCCTTTGTCCTTTCTGGAATAAGTAGATTCTCTGTGGAGAACTGGGGCTTGTGAAGAAAAGGCCAAGGTTTCCATCCTTGTATGAACCACTTATCTTCAGAGGGGAAAGAGTAATAAAACAGAAGACAAAGAAAACAAATTTTACAAGAGTAACAACAAAAGAAAAGGGCTAAGGAGTAAAATGACAAAAGCAATTTGAAGTATGTACATTGCTAACACAAATATATAAAAAAAGTGTAATTTCACAAGGCCCAGGGATGCCTTTATTGACTGGCATAACTGAGAATTTTATACACACACACACACACACACACACACACACAAAACAAAGTCTCTGTAATCAAAAATGGATATTCTCTTAGGCTATAAACAAACCTTCATTGCAGGACATACCCAATTAACTCATACATTTCATGCAGTCACTTGATAGTTCATCCACCCCTTGGGCCTGGCACTGTACTAGGCACTAGAGATGCAAAGATGATGCTCATCAGAGAAGACAGGAGTCACTCACGTACAATTATTTAATTATATTTGTGTTAACTGCTATCAAGAAAAGACATTTATAGTTTCACTTAGATTTTTCCATCGCCATTACAACCAAAGTAGCAGCTTAAAAGGATGAAATAAATTGCTATTTTAAAATTTTTCCTGTAGCCAAGAAAAGGAACTAAATTTGAGAAGAGAAAGGAGACGAGAGCAACTTCTTGTCAGGCTGAGCTTTTCATCCAGTCAAGTTCTCTGTTGTGCCACCATTCTAGCCTACAGTCTTTATTCACTGGGCCTTTCTATGCTATCATTCAGGAATGCCTTTTGCCATCTTCAAGATTAGCTTAAATAGTACTTCTTTGTTGACACTTACTGGGATAGGTAGTTGTTGGAGGACATCACCACCCGGTTACCTGCGAGCTAGACTCAGGCAATCAGAAGCTCCTCACCCTCTCTCCTGTCCTTGGAAGGTATGTTCTGCCCATTGTTCCCACAGAGGGAGCTGTTTGCAAGGGCACAGCCCTGAGAGAGCAATGTGTTGTTGAGACCATCTGGATGGTCTATGTGACCGACCCCAGTGGAAGCTTCTATGTAAACATTCAAGATTTGGCATGTGGGTGTGGAGATCTATTAATCTTGTGGACGCCTAAGAGAAGCTTCATGTGTAAGTTCCTTGCTTATTAAACATGCCACCTACTAATCTGGATTCACTTGCCTTTTTCTTTGGCTCTCCCTATCTTCTGTGTATAGGTGCCAATTTGCAACTCAGCAGTAGTAAGAACTGTTAGTCCTTTTTCTTTCCCTCTGCTGTGTCATGGTATGTATCTTTTATAGTTATTACCACATTAACTTTTATAACCTCATTTTTTAACTGAGGTTGGAAACTAATGGAAAGTAGTCTATAATCCATCTGATGTGATTTATTAAATTATGCCTTTTCTCCTTTTACCAGTTCAGGAGTAGCAGAAATGATTTTATTAGTCTTATTGAGAGGATAAAAAATGGTGAATTAAGTATTTGTCCATAAAAGGGCCCTTTTCTGTGTCATGAGAGTGTTTTCAGATGAGAACAGCAAAGTGAGAATTACATATCATAAAAATGTCGGTCAATAGTAACTATTAATATTAATGAACAGTATTTAATAGAAACTTCCACAAAGTTTCTCAATTATACATTGTGAAAAAAATATTCTTCACAGTTTTTCCCAAACTATACAGAGATTGATAATAAACCAAATATAATAAAGAATTAATTTTCTTAGGCCAAATTTAACACCCATTTAAAATTATTTCATGTTTTCATGATTCTGGAACCAAAACCATCTACAGCCACACAATTTTCTTTCTGCATTAGTATGATGTTACTGCTGCAGTGAACTTCTGCTCAGGAAGAGAAAAAAATTGTGACTCACTTTGCTGTTTGTTCCAGGAACTACCCAGAAGCCCATTAAAATGAACATTGGACTGTTTCGTTTTTCATTAGATGGCACCAAATACTGTTTGCTTCTAAAGACTCTTTGAAACACTCTTCTTGAAACCCTAGCTTGCTATTCCTATCGACCCTAAATTATTATATCATGATTTTTACCCAATCCTACTGAAATACATTGCCTTAAGCCAGGCTCCCAAAACCTCATAAATATTTCAATTTTGCTGTCGCTCCTCTGAAATGCTACCAAAAGTCTGGCAAGATAGTGGTTTCCCTTACTGTGATAAACAATAAAATCAGTTTTCACTACCAACAGGTAATTTTGGTTAGCAGTTTATCAATTCTTATTAAATAACTAAAGTCTCCTTTTTCATTAGAAAATTAGAATGTATGCACACCAGTCAAACAAATGTTTTTCAGGTTAGGTACAAGTTTGATAAACTTCTGATTGAGAAACAAATAGAAGTCAGTTTGAAATAGTACATGGAATTCTTATGGAATGTATAAAGCTGTATTTTTGTAAAGTGGATGGTGTTTGAAATGTCCAATCAAAAATGTCCAAACGTTTACTATACAAAAATGTACCCCAACCATTCCCTCTGCTTACATGGCAATCTGGAGGATACACACGAGTGCTTCCTTCATTCAGGTAAGGTCGAAATCTGGTGCTCCAGTACCACCGAAGCAATGAATTTCCATTCTTGTCATCGTAAATCACTCTGACTTCAAGTTTTTCTTTTGAATTACTTGTGCTTTGTGACATAACTATCCTTCACTTCCTCTCCTATACAACTTCTTCTCAGAATAGTGATGTTTCAGCCATTTGTGTAGCTTAAAGTAACTGAAACTCCGTTAGTTTTGGATTTGGATGGATTTGAATTTTACTCTCTGTTCTGCTTCAATCTTTGTCACCATCGAAAATACCTCCTCTTTCTAAGCTTCAGTTGCGTCAACTGCAAAATGGGGATAATGTGATATCACGCCCAGGTTTGTTGTGAATATGGAACAAAATGGGAAATGTAAAGCATCTATGGCAGGGCCTGTGATGTAGGAGAAACTAAGTCAGTGATTAACTCTCTCAATTTTTGTCGTGTACTGTGTTATCCAAGGGTTTCATCTTGATGAGGGTTGTGTCTTCTTCTAGATGACTTCACTCTTTGCTGTGATGTGTCTACCAACCACTGTACTGTTCTTTAGCTGGAATACTTGGTTAGCTCATGGTACTTTCTTCCAAAGTGTCTTACAAAAGACGTACTCTCCCAGAGCCTACATTTCCGTTGCCCAGGGATCTCCGCTTTCCTGCAGAGCCGTAAGCCTTGGTCTGGCCTGGTTACTCTATTGTGAGCATAATGCATTGCCCAACTTATTGTCCCTATTTCTTAATATAATGTATCTCTTGGACTTTAAAAAACTTATTCTAAACCAAAACAAATATAATCTATAATAAAACCTCCTGTACTTTTTAAATTGCCAATCTTCATTTATCCTGATATATACTTTTTAAAAAACAAATACAATCTCACTATTCTATACTCTAAGACATTTTATGGCTTATAATAATTTTTCCAACATCTCATTAATATTTAAGATTTCTCTACAATGAAGATAAATCTCTTTTTGTCCTCAAGCAATGCAACCTGTGGTAAGTTCTAAAACATGCATTCATGGTACTAAATGGAAAGTTTATAGGAGTAATCTGTCAGTGGGAAGAGACAACTCCATTGGATAGCTCCCTCGTATACCTAGGGGCCCCGTGCCTTCTTTGTGTGTGAAGATAATTCTACTAATCTACCACAATCACTACAGCATCTGAGTTGGCTTTCCAATTCTGAGATTAGAATTATAAATTCTACAAGATACGAGACAAATCTTGAAGTTCATCTAATCCAGTTACTTTACAAGCAGCTGGAGGCTCAAAGACTTGCTCAAGGTCACGCTGCCCATTAATCAGAGATTTGTCTCGAGCACTTAGATTCTGTAACTCGCAGCCCAGCACCACTTCTATGTTACCTCAGATTTGGTTTGATTCATGCTGTTTCTCACTGTCTCCATGGGATTAATGAGACACATTTGTGAGATGGATGACCAGGGCTGATGTCATTTTTCTAAAGAGATGTCCATCTACCCTCTTCAGCTCAACAAAATCCATGCAGCCTTTTCTTTCGATGTCTCCTTTATTTCTGTCAACTCTGGAAAAAATGAGAAAAAATGCTAGTACCAGGCATTGCATTGATCCCATTGGAAAGTCTTTTCATCATAAAAAACAACAAGTAGTTGTTGAGCATTCATGGTGCTCTGGCATGCTTTGTCCTTTTCTTTTTTCTCACTCTGTTATGTGTCTCCCTCTTAATCTTTATACCTCTTCTAGACAATACCTTTTGCTTAAAATCATTCTCTGTTTTCTAGTATTCAGAGAAATAATCTTTGATTATTTTATACATATGTAGGCATTTGTTTGGGGGGAAATGCATACCTTACATACTGGTTACACATCATGTGGTTCATAGTAGGCCTGCTCCATGACAGCAAGATAATCATACAGCTTTCTACAATAGACATGTTATATATTCAATACCAAACATTTCTGTAGCTGTATTACTTTTCTATAAATAAATATTAAAGAAAATGTCACAAACTTACCATGGCTCTCATGTATATGGGACAAAAAGGATGCAAAGAAGACCAGTGCTCAGTGGGTTAGTCTGAGTATGATCTAATGATGACTGGAAGAGGATAGTGGTCTTGGAGATGGTGAGAAGTTTATAGATCGGGAAAAGTAGAGCCAATGAATTTGCTGATGGATTAGATATAGGGTATGAGAAAAAAAGCAGTCAAACACCATGTTTACTCTAGGTGTTCAAATTGTAGTGTTTTCTAAGATGACCAATGGAAAGGATTTTGGGGGTTAGGTGTCAAGATGCTTATTAAGTTTCAAAATGGTTAATAAATATTCAAGTGACAATGCACTGTAGAATTGTATGTCTGAAACCTATGTAATCCTTGCTAACAGATGTCACCCCAATAAGTCTAACAATAAAAATGAATTAAAAATAAATAAATAAATAAATACTCAAGTGAAGACATCAGGTTGGCTGTTTGATGTATGGCAATGGAACTCCTGGGAAGAGATTGGAGTCATCGCTCTATAGATTGCATGTTTCAAATGTCAGAATAAACCTAGAGATGGTTACACAAAAAGAGTGTGAAAATAAGCTGGGTTAAATACTGAACAATAGAGGTAGAAGAGATCGGTGACTACAGAAATCCAGAATAAGAAGGTATTGTAGAGAGAGGAAGTGGTCAGCTGTGCCAAGTGATGCTGAGAGATCAGTAGAGAGAGGATGGAGGAATGCCCCTTGGTGTGGACAACTTGCTGCTCATTGGTGATCTTGACAAGGATTTTTGTAACGTGTTAAGGAGGGATGAGCAATCAGGGTGGAGGTAAAGAGAGAAAGAAAGCAGAGAAAAATTGGTGTTAGCAGGCAGAAAATTAGTTCAGGAAATTTGGAGATGAAAGAAATGGACATTGTAGCTGATGAGATAATTGGGGTTAAGTGAGCTCTTTTTTTTAAGATTAGGTAAACAACAACAATAAGAAAGAACCATCTTACAATGTAACTCATACTAATTTTGATGTATGGAAAGATAGGTAGTTTTGTTTTATCTGCTGTTACTCTTCTCAATAGCCGCCACCTGCTGGCTAGAGGAGAAAAAAAATTCCGTGTTCTTTCCGGGTTAGAGTTAAATCCAATCCAATAAATCATCCTGAAAAAGGTTTCTAGGGAAAAAGTGAGAAAGTTTTCAGTTTGCCTCCCCCAGCTTCTCTCCAATATGGCTTCTCTCCCCTTTGGTGTATGAGGAGGGTGTTGCTTTTGTGGTGATGAAAGTGTCGTCCTCTCTCTTCATCTAGTTGATGTGTTTTATTCCAGGCACAGGCACTTCATGCTGAAGTGTGTGACTGCACCGACTCACAGTCTGCTCCCTCTCCCAGGTAACCTGTCTTATTCGAAGCTCAGGGATTCTCCCTGGCTCCCTCAGCCTCCACTCTGTCCCTGAGTCCTTGTCATGCCTGTATCCTGTCCTCTGGTCCAGTGCCAGAGACCAGCAGATGTTACAAAGTCATTCTATCAGACAAGGCAAGACCCAAAGAATTCACATAGCATTCAAGGACCTACATACACACTGAGGGCCCACCCAGATATTTAAACATCAAGGCCACACTTTGCCTGGCCTCATCAGACCCCTGGTCAGTCAGGGAATTAATTGTTTCCTGAATCGTAAGTGCAGAACACCCACTGCTGTTAGTGATATCCTCACTTATCCAATGCAAATCTAGTCTCCACTCCACAAAAGCCACAGAGAAGACTATTCAGACACTCACATCTGGCTTATCAAGACTATACAACACATGTGGGAAGAAAGAAGACAGAAAGTAATAATAAATGAGTGAAAAAGAGTATAATGGGTTAGTTTGGCAGGTTTTAAACATTGTCTCCTGTACCCCCAGTTTTAGGGCATCTGCCACCGAATCTATATAAAAGGCTATTGATTGCCAAAGCTAAAACTTACATTTACAATTCAGGCATATAATTGCTAAGGGATTTAATTTAACTATTTAGTAAATAAAAATTTATTTATTATGTATGGTGGTCATCATTCTCAAGCAATTGATTTTTGTTAAAATCTCACTTTCTGATCTGGGCATAACCACTGGACTTGATCATAACAGTTTTGTCATATCCACAAACATATTCAAGCTACAGTTTATCTTGGTGTATAGATTTTATTAGACCCTTGCACTTGTCCTTAGTTTTCACAAGGTTCCCTTCTTAAATTTCTTTGTGTGGTCCACTTCTGTTTCTGATGTACAAATTGGCAATTTTACTTTATCTTTTCTCATTCTTTCTCTTAAAGATAGAATATTCTATAAATCTTTTTTGGGGTACTGAGAAATGAATGCACAGAGCTATTAGACCATTTGCCAGTCAGAATAAATGGGACATATTTGGGATTGATGGCAAAATTTTTAATCGGATGTACCTCGCCTTTATTCCTAGTGAAAATAGTAACATGGTTGCATATGCATATCAGTACAGTCACGTGATGTGTTCTAAAATCTCCAAAGTTAAGGGTACTTGCAAAAGCACTTTGGTTTATGGGAAAATCATGCTAGGAAATTTAAACCAACTTTCTTGCTGATTATAATTTAAAAATATAGATGAACTAAAAATAAACTTTCTAAGCATCAAATAGTTAAAAAGTTAGGGATAACTGTACCAAGATGTGACAGAAGAAATAATTTAGGGACAGGAGCCTGGACTTGGGAACTTGCTTGGCCCAAGTGTATTTGTGACTTCCCATGATGAACTAGGCAGGACCTTGACAGAGTTTCAGGATTCGAGGACAAAACTTGGCCTCCAGGGCTTGCCAAAGGTGAGCCTCCTTGTGAGTGAACTTAAATTTGAGAACCACCTGCTCTTACCTCTTTGGAGTGTACTTTCTCTTCAATAAACTCTCTCTTTGTTTCACCTCTAAAAAAAAAAAAATTTGAGAACCAAATCTGGGAGGAAGCTTGAGCCAGAAGTCAAACAGTCTTGGAACAGACTGGAGCCCCATGTTGGGTACTTCAGATGGCCCAGACAAGCTGGATGATGGTGATCCCCGAAAACCTAGACGTCCAAGCACCTGTAAATGCAAATGAAAATTCTCTCTGGACGATAATAACATGATCTTAGGTGTCAAATGCTTTCTACTAAGCTTTTCAAATGCTATCTCTGGCAACAAAGATAACGAGGAAGACAGGGAGAGATGGCAGTGTGAAAGAGAAACACTATAAACAATAAATAACAAAGACATAGATATGTCACATAGTGGGAATATTATGCTCAGATTGTCCACTATACTAATAGAAATAGAAACTGAACTTAAAAATATTATCAAGGATTTGAAAACCATTTAACACGATATTGTGATTTTAAAGAAAAGAATTGACTAGAAACTCTAAAACTGAAGAATACAATAATGAAAATTAAGAACACAGAAGATGGATATAAAGACAGTTTAGACACAAATAAAGGGAGAATTTATGAATCAGAAAATGTCAAAAGAAACCATCCTGAATGAAAATGAAGAAACAAAATACGGAAAGTACAAAATAGAGGGTAAGAGACCCAAAAGATACAGTGGGGTTGAAAATTTATTCACTTGGAATCCCAGATAGGAGAGAGTGAAATAAGGCAGAAGAAATATTTCCAGAGATAATAATTTTCTAAACATTTTGGAAGATACTGAGTAAGAGTCGTCTCAGAAGCCCGTGAATTTCAAGTAAAAAAATGCTGAAGTGTAATTGGGAAGAGGAATAGTATAAATCGGTGGATTTTGTTCACTTCCATTAAAGAGTATTTTATCAGAAATATTCTGTGTTAATTTTCTAATACAATTGATGCAAACTATACTAGGAAAATACCTGCACGTGAGAAGTTCTACTTTAACCCATATATTTTAGAAGGTTTATAATTAACGTATTATTTGTTTGAAAGTATGTTGAAAAATGTTTAAAAGTGGTTTGTTGTATAAATTGCTTATACATTCCCCTTATATGATGTATGTTGTTTGTGAATCCACTTTGTTTTCATGGACAATGGAAGGAAAATAATCCCAATAATAAGCAAATTATCACAGATTGAAAATTAGTATGTTCTAAATTTATATATATATATTGACTTCTGTGTAGTGAGATGAAATCACCATGGTCCTATCAGATGCAAGCTTGATTCAGATCTGCTCATACAAAGTTATAATATTAAATTAAGGAAAACAGAACTCTACAATCTCTGGGCATTTTGCCCCCGCCCCTTTTTTTTCCTGCTTTTTTTCTTTGGTGGACATATGGACAGATTAAATAATGTAAAATAGCATAGAGAAAAGCCTTCATATTTCTGTATATCCACCATCTAATTTTTTAATTAAAAGTGACTGGAGTTGGCATCCGCAGATACTGCCATATGTTGGGAGAGAGAATGTAAATGACAGATTCCCCGTATCCCAATTTTCTGCTTCTGACTTTGAGACTCTTTCCGTGTTAAATCTCCAGTCTAAAGCTGCAGTGAAGCTTCTAATTACAGAGTACAATTGTCCTCCTTGAGCTATAGCTACCGGATGGTAGCCTCAAAAATTTCCCACCAGAGGCTTAACCAAGAGTCAAGTGATGAAAAGAAATAAACAAAATCTGGGCCAATTTTCATGAGATAACCTTCTGCCTGGAAAGGCCCATCCTGGGCTTCGGAGTGATCTTCAGAGAGAGCTGGGAATGGACCTGAGTCAGTCTTCACAGCAGGGCAGCGGTGCCAGGGAGACACCCAGGAGAGAGTTCAGGGGAATCTTATTACAGCCTGGCACTGATGTCCCATCCGCCAGGGACACCCTGAGCAAACCATTTCCCCTCCCTCCTGTGCTAAGGAGGGGAGTTTGAGGTGCAATATACAGGGAATGGATGTTACAAACCATTTTGTGTTTCAACAGCATCATTAAGTGCGAGGTGCACGTTTGGGTTCTGTCTCCAGCAAGGTCCTGCTTTCTGTAGGAGGGCCTGGGAGGGAGTGAGGGCAGAGAAGGGAGGAAGTTAAGTGGGATAAAAGGTGGGGGGAGACAAAAAACAGACATAACAATAAAATTAAAAAAAGGAAAGTGAACAGTATTAGTACCTGATAATTTCATACACTTCTTATGCAAACTATAATGAAGAAAATTAAAGTGAGGAAAAATTTTAAAAGAAGTTGAAAGTCCTTCATAATAAAAAGTCTCCCTCCCTCCCTCCCTCCCTCCCTCCCTTCCTCCCTTCCTTCCTTCCTCTATTTCTCTTACCTAAAAGCTACCTTTTGAACTAATCTGTGGGCTGTCATATCACAGATACTTGGGGTAAAAAAAAAATGCTTATTCTATCTTTTAGAAGACTCGGGGTCAGGTCCAAGTGAATTTCTAATACTCTTTCCAATTATTTTATTTTAAAGTTCAGATGCCTATGGAACTATGTGAAATCTCTCCCTGTTGTCCTACAGCTATTCAAAGTGAGTTTCCTTAGAGACCTATAATGGTTTAAACAGAAAAAGAAAAGAAAAGTGGAGGGAGGGAGGGAGGGAGACAGACAGGGAGACAGGGAGATCGGGAGACCAAAAAGCCCGTCAGGCATGTTAGAACATAAGGGACCTAACTTTTAAGTCTGCATTTTGCAGCGTTCCAGGAGAGGAGTCTTTGCCATTACGGTGTGAAGCCATTCAGCTCCCACCCAATCTCTAGAGGTACCCTTGAGGTCCCACTAAATGACCTTTCAGCTGCCACTAGGGCTCGCTCCCGTGTTGTGGCCTGCCCAGTTCCAAACCAAGTTAGGGCATGTATGTGAAGTCCCTCTGGGCCAATTTTTCTGCTGGAGTGAGACTTACTAGTAAAGACACTAAAGGAGAAATAAGAATAAAAGAGTAAGTGATGGTACCAGTAGGTCAAACTCACAGCTGTATAAATTTAAATGGTAAATCTCATCTTGAAACTGAACTGCAATAATTTGGGGGAACTCTACTCAAGCCTCCCAATCAGGGAAAAGAGACTGAATAGGAGATCCAGCAGGTCAAAATAAAATAGGATCAAAAACATTATCAAAATGACTCCCTTCTGAATTTTTGTGACATCACCTTTAAGGAATCAAGTCTCCCCAGAATAATTTCCTTACTCTTCCAGGAACCCAAAAATGGCCTTAGAAGGCAGGTCACCCTAACTGTGCCTCAGGATTGTTGAGTTGGTCAGCTGTCTTCATATTATAACCTCTGGGGTTGTAGGAGGTACACAGTAGCACATGTGCAGGTAGAGGCAAACCACATCGAAAGGGACATATTTGGTTACAATTTAATTTATTTTTTATTTTAAAGAGCATTTTCCTAGATCCTAATAGTGAGGACAAAGAAAGGGTGAGAACATAATAAAACCAGGCTAGTTTCGAATTCTTGTAAGAGGGCTGGATGAGGAATCCTCTTTCCTTGGATATCTATAGGGAGCTGCAACACCCCTGGAACCATCATCAGAATAAGACAACGAAAGGGCTTGTCTCTGATATGACTTTACTCATTATATCCCCTCCGAGCTGATGGCATGATTTTGAACTGGTTTGCTAAATGTGCAGTGCAGTCGCTGTTTATATCGGAGACCATGGAAAGAAAATATGTTTTTCTTACGTAAGGATAAGATAGCAGGGTGTGGATATGCAATGTAGAAGAAAATTAATGGCACTGTGTGTGCGTGTACGCGTGTGTGCATGTGCGTGTGCATGTGCGCATGTGTGTGTGTGTGTGTGTGCGTGTGCATGTGTGTGTGTGTGGTGGGGGTTGTTTTTAACTTGCACAAAAGGGAGAAGGCGTGCCGAGGTTCTAATGCACGAGCATAGCTGGCAGGTTTTCAGAATAAAGTCAGGGTGACTGGAGCGGAAAAAGCATGGAGAAGAGAAGAGAGGTATGAGGTCTGAGAGGCGATGGGAGCCCCCTCGTTACCTTGTAGGTCATTGGAAGGACTTGGGCATTTATTTTGAGAGAGACGGGAAACCACCGAAGGAGTTTAAGCAGAGGAGCAGGATAGTGGAGTTGGTTAACAGTTTGTGTTCACATAGTTGGGTTCTTCATACTCAGCAGCAGGGCGAGCTACCGCATTGCCTCAGTGGTACTCCTTCCACAAGCGTGGCCTCTAGCTGTGCGACAACTGTCACTTGTTAAATAGCACACATACGTAGACTTTCAGTTTCCTGTCCCTAAAACATACGGATAGTTGAGCACATCTCCTTCACCTCCTTATTTTACCTTTGTGACCGAGTTCACTGATGTACTCAGGGTTGCCGTTTAATGGAATTTGATTTTTCAAAAGGGCCGTGACTGGGTTTTTAATGTCTTTCCTGATGTCGACGATTCACCAAGGATTTTCTAATGATATTACAGGCCCCTGAATTCGCTCATGCATTTCACACTCCTCTGCAGAGGGACACGCTCCAAACTTAGCTTGTCTGCCATAGTGACAATATCTAATTAGAAGGAGACTTAAAAGAAATTCCAGTTCTGCTCACATATTAAGAAAAATGTAATATTTTACTCCTCATTCTCTTATCAAATCTCCCTTATGCATTAGCCTACAAGGAACACAAATTAAAATTTCACTGCTGCATATTTTCCTTTTCTAAATGCATTTGAATATAAATGATATCATTGACTTTAAATTTCTGAAATTGCATGCAGGTAAATACTAGCGGTAAAAATTATTAAAATAAAAAGCCAACCAATTTCCATTGAGACGTATTAAGACTAAATGCCCTAAAGAGATTTGGATTTAATTTGGAAAAAATAAAACGAGTCCAATTTGATATTATACTCAGAAAGGTTACCTTAGGTATCTTGTACCTTCTAATTTCACGTAAGGACTTTGGAACTATGTATTTCTATAAGTTAGTATTAAAGCAGTTCTAATGAACTAATTTCATTTTAATTGGAATAACTTTTTATCAGGGTTGACTGTCTTTAAAAAGAGTAGTCTTTTTCTGATTAAAAAAATAATATTTTTCAGATAAAAATAAAAGGAGCCCCTAAATCAATAACCTGATAAGAATCCAAATTAGAATTGCAACATGGGAAACTATAAATAGAGAACTGAGCCGTATTCTCTTTAATAACTTTGGATCATTCATATGCTTCATTATAAAGTGAATTCTACTGATACCATGATATTGTCTGTTTGTTTGATTTTTTACTTGAGAGGAAATATTGGTAAATATAATAATGCTTTTTATGAATCATATTAAACTTTATTCTCAAGACTTGGTATCATCATTGTTTCTGAATTAAGAAATAAGACTAACACAGCAGTGTTGTTGATAATCGTTACTGTATGGATTTACTTTATTCCTGGCACTTTACGAGTACATGCAGGTCCTTATTTTACAGACAAGAAATATGAGACTTCGGAATGACAAATGACTTGCTTCAGTTCACTTAGCTAGTAAGTGGACGAACTGTACTTCAAATCTATATCTGCTTTGCCTTAAACCTTCTCTTTTTACTTTGCTCAGTATTTCTTTATCATAGAAAGATCACCTTTCCAGATCTTTTTTTTTTAAATTCATTTTTATTGATAGACTTTTTGGGGTGACATCTGTTAGTAAGATTTACATAGGTCTCAGACATACAATTCCACAGTGCATTGCCAACTTGTTGTATAATAATTTCACCACCTATTGTGTCCAGATCTTTTAATAGTTCTATCTTCACCTTGACCTATGTATGAAAAAATCAATTGTGTGGTAATAACAGTTTCAACTACCATCTTTTGTTTAATTAAAAAATAATAGCACTCACCTCAGATGTTAGGTACATACAAGGGGGGAACCTAAAAAATACTGAAATCTTCTGGAGGGCAGGTGAGTGTTCTAGGGCCCCACCTGCGTCCATGTACCTGCTGGCGTTGGGAGAGGCTGCCTTCAGCTTCCGTGAATTTTTTCTGGAGACCCTGTCAATGTTCTGCCCATTTCATGATGGGTGATTTACACAATGTGCAGCATGACAATGCACCTGCCCACACTGGGCTGAGTGTTCAGCAGTATTTGACCAAAAAAAAAGGCATGACCCCCACGTCCCAGCCTCCCGATTTACCTGATCTTGCCCAGGGTGATTTTATTTTGTTTATTTGTTTCCTTGGGCAAAAAATAAGTCCTCAAAGGAAAAAACATTTTGCAGATGTGGAAGAGGCACATCTTATAACATGGATGTGTACATTCTTAGGAAGAGTGGTCAGGTATATTTGATAGGAAAAACTAATCTCAAGGGAACTGGCCTCAAAAATATGTTTCAGTCATTTGCTTGTATCAGGGTTCTTTATTTCTTAGTATTTTTATTTTAACTAAACTTACATTGATTTTTTTTGTTGTTCGTGTCTTAACCTACTCCAAATAATCACTGTCCATAAAATAGTGGGCTTGATGTGCCAGCTTTTACTAACACATAGGCGAGCAAACGTGTGTAACATCCTTTGTTTCAATCACACACATGCCACGTAAAGTTACTGGTAGGCTGCCATTGGGAGACCTATGACACTCTGAGATGTGCTGTCTTTGCTTTAATTCCCTGGGTGACTGGCCTAATCAGCTCTTCTCATCTTTTTTGATACAGGTCACCAAATCGACTTGTCCCTGTGGAACCACACTGAGTTCAGTTAGCTGTGGTCAGAGATTGGGGTCCCATGATCCGGAGCCTGCTCAGCAGAAACAATAAGGTAGGCAATGACAATGAAAGTGAACACATATCAATGTTCACATTCAAGTAACAGCTTCTCGCATGGAAAGTAATAAAGCCTTGCCTCCATAACAGTTCAGATGAAAAACTGATGGTGGTTTTCCAGATCATAAGATCACTTTGGGTTAACAAGATGACATAGAACAAGCTTGTCTAACCCATGGCCCACGGGCTACATGCAGCCCAGAACAGCTTTGAATGCAGCCCAACCCAAATTCGTAAACTTTCTTAAAACAGTGTGAGATTTTTTGTGACCTCTTTTTTGTTTTAGCTTATTAGCTATTGTTAGTGTTAGTATATTGTACGTGTGACCCAAGACAATTCTTCTTCTAATGTGGTCCAGGAAAGCCGAAAGATTGGACACCCCTGACACAAAACATGTAAAGAAAGACACTGACCAACACGGATGTGTCCCCAGTGCAGTGACCAAGGGGGTCTATAATTACGGACCTTGTAAAATTCCCTTATGAACAATAAGAGAATTGCTTGAAATATTTAAGTTGTTGTCTATGAAAGACAGAAAATACCAGTGCTATATTACTCCCTTGGGCAGGGGGAGAGGGTGGCTTTAGGGTGGTGTGAGAAAACAACTTTAAATCCATTAGAAATGTTCCTGGTAGAAAACTCCAGCTGTGGCCACGGTGAGGTCAATGCATCTCTTTCGTAAAGGCAGCAGGCAGTTTTGAATCAAGAGAAGCTGAGTTTCGTGATAGGTGAATTCCTAAGGTTAAGAGTGTAAGAAATTAGTTAAATTTTTTACACTTAAATTCATATACCAAAGTACATTGTGGTAGGCATTTATATGAACAAATCTCTGAAAATTTCATCATTCTGAGCTCAAAGTGTCTTAATTTATTTCCACATAAATTCCCCTTTTAGTCGTAAGTTTTTCTGAAAGTCTCATGTTGGAAAGGAACTCTTGACATTCGATTTCTGTTCTACAGAGATTTTTATTCTCATAACTAAGCTTTCTGGGCTCCAAGAAATTCTTCAGGCTTAGTAAAGACTTTCTTGGGGTGGTAAATTTAACTAAGCTGTTAACCTTTGAAAATGTGGATCAGAATAGAAAGAAAATGCCCTGTGTTACAGGCTGCTTTCTAAGTATTTGGCTACAGCGTTGCTTGATAGAGGTAAAAGTGCACACTTTAAAAATAGACTCTAAAATGCCATGTGGATGTTCTTTATGCCCAACGAGGTGTAGTACATTAACACTTCACTCACAGCTACGGACCAGTGTGGGTAAAACCAAGAAGACGGCATTTCCGTTAATGAGCGGACATGGCTGGGTCACGGTGCCAGGAAGGACCCCTTTGGCATTAGTGAAATATATTTTAATGGAAATGCTATTTAAAATTAATTCAAGGTCAATTGCTCCACACTAATTAAACTGGGTAAAACAAGAGGTAGAACTCTATATAGGAATAATTGCTATTATGCTTATGTTGAGCCTTGCATCCCAGTAAAGTTTTTGTCCCATTTTAAGTCCCAGATGAAGGAAAGAATATTTTCTGACTGTGGGAATATAATTCTGCTGGATGTAAAAGATAATGTAGCAAATATTTACTACTATGTCTTTCAGGTTAGCCAATCGAGGTTACTAGATAAGCAGGGTACCTTATTTTTCCTGACGGTGTCATGTTCATGAGAATAATATTGTAATTAAAAGTCTACTTGAGTACTCTAGATAAAGTGCAAGGAAAATTGCCAGTAAATGGCCCTACAGTCTCAGTCAGAGCCTGACTAGATCACTGAGTGTGAAGTCCTTTATAATTTGGGGAATGTTTTTTATTAATTGAGGATGGAATGTGTGCTTTATGATTCAGCCTACCGAGGGGATAAGGGAGCCTTCCGAACAAGCTAAACTCAGATGAAAACTCTCTCTTACACATACACCTTTAGGGATGATAAGAGAGTAAGATTTTCTCTAACTAGGCCAGAGCCATTTCAGTGCAACCATCTTAGATGTATCCTCAGTACTACTAGCATTGCTTCTTGAATATTTCTTCTGGATCTGAAGCTTGATATCCTAGTTTTTCAAGGAGTTAAGCTTTGCTTAATCCAGATATGTTTCCATGATTCATCTGCCCTCTGCTATTTGAGGTGATAATGACTACAGTCTTTTTAAATCTGTCCAGTCATATATCATGGTCAGGGCCCATTCTGAGCTGCTTATCTTTCCCACACCTACCTTTTCTGGACTGAAGCTGCCATTCATCTATTTGTTTTTCCACCCTGAACCCCACCAATCTTAGATGAATTTAGTTACTGAAAACCTTGTAGCATCTCTAATGTTCATGTTATAATATGATCACAAATGCAGTGAACTCTACCCACCAGGCAGCAAATTAACATGAACAAGAACACAAAAAGAACAGGACAGGAAGACATTTACCACATTGACTGTCAAGAAGCAGTGGCTATTGACAACTCAACTTTCAAAATAGAATACAATAAACTACTTATAATTGGATAGACTGATAGGTATCCATATACTCATTGGTTATAAATGTGCCTACCAGGCCGTGGAGCAGGACTACTTGTGAAATGGTGGAAGCAACCACCCACCAAGAAGGAAGCACTAGACAAGATAATGTCAGTGGCCAGGGGCCAGACGAGAAGAAGAATTGAATAAGTTAGATCACAAACATTAAGGTATCAATGGGGGTAACCAGTAATCTCTCAGTTAAATGGAAAATGGAAAGGTTAAGACAAGAATTGACCTCCTCCCCAAAATACTAGAGGTGGAAATAGTAATGAAAAGCATGACTTGCTTTTATTTTGTTAACACAGAAGACTCTCAGTTAACCGGCACCCATAGGAATTGGTAGGTGCTGGATAAATGTAAGTAGACTCTCCGTTAAATGAAACTGACAACATGTCTTTTTGTGATGATTGCTTGAGTTATGGTTAATGGAGAGTCTACTGTAATCACATGGCCAACCCTGCACCCAGATAGAATCCTAATAATTAAATTGATGTTATTCTTAAATTTTTTAGGCTAAGCGTTCTTCAACTCTTATATATTACAACATGAGTCCCTATGTCACTCAGCTTTCAGCAACCCCAATCCCAGGGGTGTGAGTTCATCAGCCTGCATTGGCAGAACTCGAACTGATCAAATTAGTTCCATATACCTCTTTGATGGCTTTTAGAGTATTGTTCTAAATACTCTTTATCCGTGCACCCTGTTGTTGAAACTATTTATTTAAAATTAAACTCTAATATCTTAACATGCCACTTTAATGGCCTTTACTTTTCCTTCCGAATAAGATTATACTTTGTCAAAAATTAGTCCAAGTGGATCAAGACAAATGAAAGCCATATTATTCCACATTATTTTTCCAGTTATAGGAATCAAATGTAGACTTGTCATCTGCCTACTAAGCTCTGCCAAACAATGAAGTTAGTGCTTAAAGAAATTCTACTTTTGACACCAGAACTGAGAGTATGTTGACAGTTCTTTAATGAAGATTTCTGGAACCAATCAATGACTTTTCCCTGTAACACATCCTCTTCAGGTCAATGCGAAGATTAAGGGGTTATTAAGACAGTTAAAGTGTCAACAGAATTGCTTCTGTATGCTGATATTTTTGTGTTGTGTGCCATATATACATCGGGCATACCATCCTGATGATAAAAGTTGAGGCTGTCCCAATTAAGCAAAAGCTCATTACATTAACTTCTCAATTAATTAAGAAAAACCCCAGATAACTTAATAGGCTAATGTTGTATCTCCTCAATTCTCCTTCATGTTTCTACTGCCAGGATTTGACTGTTCATGTCCAGCTATCTGACAGTCCATGAACACTGTTACCATAAAGTTGGGAGGGAAGGAAGAGGAGGTGTAAATCCAATCAATTGATTTCACAGCTCCACAGCAGTGATGGTTTAGTGGAGGGAAAGGTTTACATAAATGGCTAAAATGAAAATTCCAGAGTATTGACAGAATTTACTCTCTACCTGTAACACTCTATTCTCATATTCTCAGCAACTTGGCAGACTGAGAGGCAATTTGAAGTAATTATGTATCAATTCAACAGCATCACTGAGGTTGACACACCTTAGCATTACCTAGTATCTTATAGACCATGACCATCATGAAATAGTCAAAACTTTTGTTTTTAAAAATCCAGAAATTTTGCTCTGTTCTGTTTTGTTATATTGCTTAATAGTAAGTTAGCTGGTTTGTTCTGTGATTTCTAACAATCCAGCTAGTTATTAGAAAATGCGCTTGCTTGAATGTTTTGTTGATCGTGATAAATGGTAAAATAAATAGTGATACGCTGGTAGTAAAAAAACCACACAAATAAATACATGCAAAATAATAGCCACCATCCTACCTCAGGCAAAATTTCTCTTCCATAGTAAAGTATATGCATTGTACCTCTGCCACATAGGAAAGATTTATGAGATTCAGCACCAGTTTAATTTGTTTCATTTCTAAAATAATGGTTTTTAATGGTATTGCAATTGCAATTCTTTCATTCTCAAAAATTGCTGGCATAAATCCTTGTATAGTTCCTATTCAGGATCCAGCAGATGGAATACCCAACTGTGTACGTGAATGTCTTGCGTGAGATGGACAGCAATTCGAACATTTCACCTAAAATGTCATACTGTGTGCTTGACCTGGTAATTTATACCAAATCTTTTATTACAAAATCGTAAGCATGTATGGTTATGATTTTGTAACAAAATCATACTCAAGTCCAGGTGTTACTTCTGCCAGACCTGTATAACATAACTACAGAATGCAAGAGAAAAAATTTATTTTTATTTTAAAATATTATAGAGATAAACTTGTTATTTTTAAAATGTCTACCTGCACAGTAAACTTCTACCATAGATTTTTATTAGCGAGGCTTAAATTATTATTTTTTTAAGAGTAGCCCTCAGCAAGCTATAACTCAAATCTAAATGTTTCTGGATTTTAAAAAATGTGCAGTAGTAAATGATACCTTATCTCACACAAATATGTAATTTTTTAATGAACAAGGATCTCCAGCCCTGCTTATACAACTTGTTGAAACTGTGCTAGTTGCACACAAGATAAATTCTAAAATTTTATTTTCTCTTACTCCGTTGTTACTTGGCCATTGTCTCATCTTGCGTCTATTAAGGGAGAGTCCTTTATCAAATCACTATTATTGGTAAAGTACAAGGGCTGACTGGAAAAAAAATCCAGCCACAAATGTCTTTATTTCTCATATCACATGGCTGGATACTTTCCAAACAGCCCTAATGTATGTAGAGCAAAAATAAATTCAGAATACATTTATTGTCACAACAGTATCTTCAGTATATTGAATAGCATATTTTCTCAGCAAAAGATGTTTTCAGAAAATAAAATTAATCAAACATATTACATATTTGAATATACTTTTTCCAAATTCAATTTTTCTATATAAAAGCAGACAAGGTGGCTCTGGTCATTATCATAGTCATTAGTTCGTTATATAGATGTGCCATGCAAATTTAGAATATATCTGTCACATAAGCAAGGCAATGGATAAACTTAGTCTTTTTACATGTATCAACAACATTACTGCCTTGTTGGCAAAAACAACCAACAAAAAAAGAACTAATTTTTATAACACATTTCAAAAATAGGAGTAGGTACCTGAACACCTGTGAAATCCACTTCACTTTTGTTGGAAAAAATATTAAGCTGGCTGTCTACCAATTTTTCTTTGTAAAAAGCACTGAAATGGCAATATGCATTGTGTGTCTTGTTACGTGATTTGCTAGTCATTGCAGTAGTAGGAAGAGCCTTTAACTTAGTAGTGAAGGAATTTACCAAAATTCAGGATGGAACAACATATAATTTTTGAGACATCTCTTTCTTCAGAAAAGTTTCATAGAGTAGGAGTTATACCATCACAGTGGTCGACGTATATATGCTTTCAAAATAAGTCTAGAATGAACTTTAATGTATTGCTTCCTTTTTTGCTTAGCTCCAGTGGCACATATGACAAGGACTCTCTGGTTCAATATTGACTCCTTCACTAAACAATTCCTATATGAAATTCATGTTGAAGGTTTCTGTTAATATGTTGCAAGATATTGTGCCTCATATTTAAATTTTTAGAAAAAGAAAACAAACCTTTTTATAAGAAATACGTGGCTCATATTTCTTTTATGACTCATCCTAATTCACAAGATTTTACATCTCGCAACACATATCCAACTTGATAAAGGCTTATAACAAGTCTCAAGAAATACCAAATCCAAATATTCAAGTCTCTGCTATAATAAATTCCTACCCTTTGTGGGTATCAATGCCATCATGGCCTGGCCATGTTCCTTGTTGTTATTGGGGTTATCACTTTGTGAGGTGTGTGAATGTCTAATCATTATGTTTTTTTTATATGCCTGAAACTAATATAAATAAATAAACAAAAAACAAATAAAGTAAAATAAAATTAAAAATCCCAAACTACCTAGATGGTTTAAGGTTGAAATTTGAAAATTATGCATCATAAATTTTGGGATCATTGGTTCCCATCTATTTCTTTGAGCAAACAAATCTATAACTCTATAACAACTATATCCTCAGTTCCATTTGAACTTTCTTGATACTCTTATATGAAGTTTTAGAAGGACTGAAGTGAGCAAAGCATAGTGTTTAAGATTGTACTTAGAGAACAATGATAGGGCCAGCAGAAAGAACTTCTTCCAGATATCAAGTGTTTTTGCTCATCTAAAAGTAAATAATGTCCTTGAGAAATATTCTCATTTATTCCTTTCTCTTTCTCTGTCTCTCTCCTTCTCTCCCTCACTTCCTTCCCTCTTCCCTCTCTGACTCAGAAACAATAGCTATGGCAATAGTGGGATCCACATATTGAGAATTCAGAGATTTATGGATCTTGCATATTTTTTTCCTAGACATAATTTATGAACTCATCACCAATGTTACAGTGAAAATCATGGAGAAATAGGAGTATTTTTTCCTAGAAATAGTCTTTGTTGCTAATTTGCCGACAGTGCCTATTGTAGTTAGTAAAAGAAAATCTAAAAACTTCCCATAAATTTATGGAGTTATTGTTATGAATATTTATCAGTATGGTTATTATCCTCATATTTATGCAACTCAGCAAGAATTTCTCTGTATCTCTTTATTAGCATAGTTATTTTGGGAATCATCTTGTGACTGGCAATTTGCTGAGTCATGATTTAAAATAGTTTAACAAATTTTGTCTATATAGAGCTAAACAGTACATGTTAGGCTTGAGGTCCCTGTATTCTCTGTTAACCACTCAACTCTGTCATTATATTGTAAAAGCAGCCAGAGGCAACACATAAGTGAATATGTGTGTCCGTGTTCAAATAAAACTTTATCTACAAAAACAGATGATGGTCAGATTTGGCCTGCAGTTCTGCATTAGACGCTAGATGTATTCAATCAATATAGATGTTAGTTTACTTGGAACTAAGTTATATGTCAAAAGCATTTCCAGTATTAGGTAGGACATTCAAACTTACAATTAATCTGTAGAATAAAAAAAAATGATTGGTAGTGGAGTAGTACTATAGTTTCTAACATTTTACATGATTTGCAACTCCTTAGATGGGCTATAGTTTATAAGATTCACATACTTGAAACTCCTTAGATGGGACTGCTCAAGTAAAAACTGTTGGTTATTAATGATGGTTGTTATTTTTGCAAAGAAGAGCATGATTTTCAAAACATATATCAGCCCCTTAAATAATTTGAAATTAGAATATATTGTTAATTTAATCACCTTAAAATTTGAGAGTTGAGAATTTATACTGATGATTCCAAATGATATTCTGTAGAACACAGGTCAAGACTAGAGTGATTTCTAAGGTTCCCAGCAGGTCTAACATTTAATGTTTCTATGCAAATGTATACATCAAGGTTCTCAAATGGGATTTACTTTAAAAGTGTCTGAGGGGTGGACAGTGGCTGTTCTTCATTTCTAGAGACCGAGTAATTATCCCCTAGACATCATGATTGCTTTGATTATTGATGTTGAAAATTTTCATGTATTGATTTGCCATGTAAATTTATTTTTCCCTTTTTTTGGATGAATTCTTTCTATGTCTTTGACTGTTCTACTGCTCTGATGTTCATCTTTTTCTTGTTAATTTGCACAGAAAATATCACCATAACACTTTGACAAATAAACTGCAAGTATTTTATTTGGTTTGTTTCTGATTCTCAGTTTTGTTTATGGTGTTATTTTAACTTCAAACATTGGTTTGTACATAGTCAAATTTATCAAATTTTTAATGACTTCTTAGTAGTCCCATTACATGTTCCTCAGGTATGTGTTTGTATATAACTTGCAACTAAGATTTCAGCACATTCGACCACAGGCATATGCTGACTTGGGTGTCCCATTCATTTCCTACACTTATATTTATGCATCTCTGGCTAAAGTGTCTTCTTTGGAATTTCCTGAAGGACGAATATTCTCTCTCTGAGTCTCTGGATAACCTTATAGATCTTTTGTTCACACAGAGTTAGTTTATTAGTTAGAGTTCTTGGGGTCTTCTCTCAATAATATTGTTGAGAGAATCTGCCATTTGTAATTAAAGATTAGAATTTGGCTCTAGAAACTGTTTCTCTCTCCCTGGATCATTGTACATTCTTTTATCAAATACCAGTATAGATGAGTTCACTTGTTTTGTATGGGCCCAATACAAATAAAGCTGAATATATTGGTTCTAATCTCTTAAATTTACCAACTATTTGGGATTAGCCAGACAAAGTTCCCAGGAAAAAAAAGGGGGAAGAAATATGAAAATATAGATGGTTATTTTTTTAAAAAAAAAACTACACAGAATAAATAGTTCAAACTTTCTTGATTATAGGCCAGAAGTAATATATTGACATAATATATAAACAAAATTAAATTAATGTAGCAAAAATTTCTGTAACGCCAGTGTCTTTATGCTGTGTTTAACACATCTAGATTCCACACAGGAAGGGTTCATTATTGGTAGATACTGTTTCTTGCAATTTGCATGTGATGGCTTGTCATAGACATGTTTCAGGAATGCTCAAGTTGTCAATAAGCAAAAAGGGTAATAAAAGAGCCAGCCCTGCATTTTAA
This sequence comes from Lyroderma lyra, assembly GCA_004026885.1. Lineage (NCBI taxonomy): Eukaryota > Metazoa > Chordata > Mammalia > Chiroptera > Megadermatidae > Lyroderma > Lyroderma lyra. The sequence continues at coordinate 115,594 of PVJL010003041.1, read as the reverse complement.
AGAATTTTCTTTTTATAGTAACATATATTGTAAGTTTGTAGAAATAACATTTTTCAAATCTGATTTTGTCACACTATGATAAAACGTGCTTGCATATTCTGAGAAAGACAGTTAAATGTTTGAAGGATGGAATACTCCACAGCAAATCCTATTAACTTTTAAGAACACATAGAAAAGCTATAAATCCTATATGTTAAATTAGAGAATAACTATGGACTAAATAGCAAGAGATTATAGACTAAAATATTTTTATTTTGAAAAAAATATTTCCAAGCCTAAATACAAATGGCATCTGCTTCTTTATCTTTCTAATGAAAGTCTTTGGAAGTTTAATATTATGCATCTTCAAATAAAAACCACATTGTATATATTCTATGAAACCCATTTAGAAATATCACTTTGGGTCTGTCTCCATGAAGATAAACAAGTAAGAACAACTTTTTCCTAATCACTCATTGGCAAAGTAAAAAAAAAATACAAATAGCAGACACTAAATTTAATACTTAAATGAAAATTAAAAGGACATATTCAGCTAATCAACAATAAAGAAAAATGTATTATCTTGACTTGTTTATCTAAGAAGTGATTTTACATGTAGCAAGATGACAGAGTGTTGATCTAGAATAAAAAATCTTATAGCAAAAGATATCTTAGAGATCATTTAACATTCACATGCTTCTATTTCAATTGGACTTCAACTTTTAAAGAATACACAAAGAGCAAAAATTGATTAATTAGGGTTAAATCTTCTATTATTTTTCCTCTTTAACTTATATATCAAAAGTACATTGAGAGGTAAAAGATGCTTTTTAGAGAGACAAGCAGAATGTTGGAAAAGAAAGGATGAGGAATAAGACATAGAAAGCATTATTTAAAGTTAACTGAAATCTGACTTGAAACAAAAACGAAAGGGCACCAATTAATGTGAGATTCTTTCTCTGGCAGTTTATAAATGATTTTAAAAGTTTGCATTCATATAAAAATAAAATAAAGATCTGTTTAATAAACTGAGGTGTAGTAATAATGAACAGATACAATATGTATTGTTTATGTGGTAGATAGATTTCCAATAGTGTTATATACACATGAATTGCCTTGTTTTATGACCTGGATAAATTCACAGTCTAAGGGAAATGAGTAATTTTTAAAATGTTTAATTCACCCAATATACAAGGGCTGTCCAGAAAGTATCCAGCCATGTAATATGAAAAATAGAGACATTTATGACTGATTTTTTTTTTCTGGGCAGCCCTCATATATTAAACATTGTTAGGAACTGTCCTTAGAAACAGTGTAAACCATGGTTATTGAAGCAGCCTTTCAGTTACACTTCAGTCACCTCAGTGATGGAAACAGACTGACTGTGTGGTACCTGCCTCACCCCTACATTTCGCTTTGACAACTGTCCTCCACATATGAATATACCTGTTGACCCTGGCTCAACCACATGTGATTAGACTAGGAGTGGATACCTGATGAAGAGGGGACCTTTTCAGAGGCATGTTGTTCCAGGAGGCTTGAAATCAGGGAATAGGGGGTTGGATTATTTAATCATGGATACTCAACCTAAGGATAGGGCTGCAGTAGCCAGATTTGGGCCACATGCAGATGCAGCAGAAGAGTCAGGCAGATATGCACAGAGGATCGGATTGGAGACACCCCAGAGAAAGAGAAATGGAGAGCGTAGTTGTCTTGGTTCACGCCAGTGTTTTCATTTTGGTTTCTAATGTCTGTGATGTTGAACTGCATTCACTGATTGAGGTTCTAGAAGACATTCATCCATTCCTAATCCTTCCTCTAAAATCAACACTTACACTCATTTGTTCTTGGGTTGTTTTGCTTAACGAAGTTTAGAAATGTTTTTGTTACTTGCAAACAAGTGCTTTTCAACTAAAGCATGAATATTTACTTAAAATTTGCATTTCTTTCAACATATGGCTTTGAATCAAACAAGTCAGCAACTTGAAAAGAACAACTTAGATCTTTAAATTAGGCTGAAGCAAAAGTACGTAACATTTATTTGAATAGGTGATTATACACTAGAATATCAGAGTTGGATTTTTAGGAAAATTTTGGAGAAGGCATGGGTTTCTAAGTTTGGAAGTATGATGAACATTTCAAAATTAAAATTAGTGAATTTAATAGTATAATTTAAAAACTCTACATGTTAAAGACAAAATGAACTATATTATAATGTAACCAAATGATTGTATGTGTACTATATATGACAGTTCTACTATCTTTTTAATATAAATATCTCAAAAAATTCTCTAAGAAAAATATTAAGAACTTGACAAATAAATGGACCTGGTCCCAAGTTCACAAAGATGAACAACCAATCACATTCTAAGTTCACAAAGAACAACCAATCACAAACAACTAAATAGATTCCCAAATAATGCAACAGCTTAATTAAGAAATAAGCAATCAAATAACTTCCTTGCTTTGCTCCCAGGTCTTCTCTGTAAAAACCTTGCTTTTAGCTCCTGTCAGTGGAGCTTTCTTAACAACTTCTGGTTTGGTATTGCTTGATTCAAATTGAAATTTGCTCAAATGAACTCTTAAAATTTTTAATGTACCTCACTTTACCTTTTAACATAGTACACAAATATAACACTTTTAATTGCAGGAAAATAGGTGTCAGCTTTGTGTATCAAGACAAGATTTCTAAGACAAAACATGAAGTTCATAGGCATATTGTAGATAGTGTAGTGATGGGGGTTTTACCAGTGCTTAAAAAGGCATAAAAATAGGCCTTAGTTGAAAAAGTGCTAGTAGGGGATTTAAAACTGCAATGAAAAAGGTCAGTTTTAACTACAATACAATTAATCCAGCTGCTTATGCTGTAAGACTTTATTGAAACTGTAGCTGTTATATTCATATGAAAAAAAATTTAAGTTGTAAATTACATGCCCATCAGAATAATGGAAGAGTAATTATCCTCATTTTGCTTAGTGACATTGAAACCTCTATTATTCTGTGATTGGAGCTGCATAACTATAATTGCTGGTACTGTATTGACTATTCAAATATAGCTCTGCAAAAATTACTTTATTTTAATTAAACATGTTTAGGGTTTTAAAGTTTGGTTTGCTGTCATTACCAAACAAACTCCATTTAAATGTCATAATGATATATATTTCTCTAACTGTTGTTAATCAGTTTTTCAGTAAATCAGTTTAACCCTAGATAAACTGACCTTGCTCCAACTTAAAAATCAATTACATGAAAAATAAAATTAAATGATGGATATATTTTCTTTTGTGGGACCCAATTCTAAAAGCAAAACTAGAACTCATTCTAATAATATTGGTGATACTGCTTTTAGCTCCAAGAGATGGTGACATTGGGTAAATAAGTATTTATTAAGAGTTTAATGAAAATAAAATATATTGGAAACCATCTACAAAAAATATGACAGAAGTAGTTCAGAACAAAGTCAAAGAACCTTAACAAAGAGAAATGTAAGACCTCTTTATCAAGGATGTGGGCATCTCAGAAAACTAATAGAAGTCAGCCATATAACCTGAGCAGGCGATCTGCACAGAATCAATCAGTTCCCTTTACACTTATGCTTTGTATAAATACCCCACCAAATATTGCACCATCTCTTTGTTTAAGATTCACAGGCACATTTTCTGGTGGTGTTGTTAGCTGTTATTCCTTCTCCCTACATGTGAGTTGGAATTCCCTCTTGGAACCAACCAAGGGTCTTTGCTGGGTTACTTGTCATTGGCTTGTAGTGCTTGCAGTCTCCTAAGTAACTTTAACTGGACTGTACAACCTCAAAGGAAGAAACACAGTATGGAATTTCAAATACTCCACTTATATCCACGCTAACCCATCCAAAGGCGCCTATGAGTCCCCTGCACTGCAGAATGATGGCACCCTGAAGACCTTGGGTCTATAGTTCATGAGCAGTGAAATGTCACAGAGAGATGCAGAGAAAGGTGAAGTTGAGTATGACAAAAAGAGAAGCAGACTCAGGACTCAGTCCGTCTTTAATCCCAAAGCCTGTGTTCATCCAATTAGCAATAAGGTTATCTTTTAATATTTATTTCACATAATCAACTATTCAAATCTTCAGACAAGACTTAACATCAATAGACATACTGTTGAGAAACATTGATGAAAATATGAATCCAAACATGAACTCATTGTTTTTCCTGACTATGACAACTTTTGATCTAAATTCCTTTGTTTTGCTTGTTTGTCTCTCTCATTTTTCTCGTGTGTGTGTGTGTGTGTGTGTGTGTGTGTGTGTGATTCGTTGTAAAACGCATTTGTACTTTCTGGTTATCCAGGTACTGTGCTGTCTTGGGCTCCTCCCCTTTTCCTTTTCTCTCTCCCGCTCTCTTTCCATACTCTATACAAATTTTAGTATTTATTCCTCTCTAAAAATACATTTCAGCTTCTGCTTCTAATGTTAGGCCATTCTTCTCATTCACTTTGCCTTTCAAATACGTATCTAGCTGCCCCAATTTTTGCTTGCTTTATGTCCCAACTCAAACACAATTTTCATTTTGGAAACTTTCCTAATGACTCACTTCTGATTATTATGACTTTTATACTCTTTTGGTTCTTCTTTTATAACAGATTTTCTATTTTGCATTAAGTGTTGGTGCGCTTGTTATTTTAACTCACTAATTTGAAAGTTCTTGGAGTTAAGTCCCCATTCTAGGCATGATATACATCATAAAAAGTAATGTCACTTTCAATTCCACAGCCTGCAAGATGAATAATGTAACTAACCACTTCTGGAGCAAAATCCTCTGGATTTCAATTATAGAAGCTAAAAAAAAAAAGAAAAAAAGAAAAAGAAAAAAGAAAAGAATAGTGGAAGAAACTCTCAAGAGATAAATCTTTTCCTTAGCTTTTGATTAATGACCCTATATAATTTACTTTGGATTTCCTGACAGTATGGACACAATGGGTCTGAGTGGATTAGTCGAGGTTTCTACACCATGTGAAAGCAGTCAGCATGGGAAAACAATAGCATTATGCAATCAGCTTTACATAATCCCATTTCCTGGGAGAAGGGAGTGTGAGGTAAGAAAATAGCTCCTATACAAATTACGTCTCACTGAAAAAGCACCGGAAGAGAAAAGCAAAAGAATCTTAGAAGTATTTTTAACTCTTAAGAATCAGAAATGAAAGTTGAACAAGTATGGAAAAAGAGAAGTGAAAAATCAGGATTTTGATAATCGTTTTGGTATTCTTATGTGACTTACAGCTATACTGGTTTATATTATAAATTAATTTCAGAATATATACCATTTGATAATGCTAGAAATAGTCATTTTTCAAATTTATTATAGTGCTCACATTTCCTTCTAGTTTCTTACATACCACACGTGCAACACGTGCATATAATTTTTTTTGCCCCAAAGGTTTTTTTTTCTTTTCATTATTTTATATTCTATGGTTTTGACTTTCAGGGACCTTTTATTTCAATCAGTTCAATTCTTTAAAACACCTAATTTCCACTAATAAATCATATGTAAACATCATTCATCTATTGGCTTAAACAAAGTTCTATTGAAAGCATGTCTTCACCTTTAGGAGTATCTTTTTATGATTTTATTTAATTAATTAATTTATTTTTTGTTGTTAAATTTATTGGGGTGACATTGGTTAGTAAAAATTACACAGGTTCCAGATGTACAGTGCTACAGTGCATCATCTATGTGTGTATGTGTTCATCACCCAGAGTCAGTTCTTTTCCCATCCTCATGTATTTGACATCCCCTCACTCCTCCCCCACCCCCACTCCCCCTTACCCTCAGGTAACCACTAAACTGTTGACTGAGTCCATGAGTTTTTGTTTCTTTGTTGTATTCAGTTTTATATTCCACATACTGTATTTTGCCATGTAGAATATGCTCCTGTGTATAACGTGCACTCACGTTTTGGGCCCAAATGCTCAGGAAAAAAAAATCTTTTGTCTTAATTTTTTAATTCAAATTTTTATTTGTTTACATTTAGGTACCTGTGTTTTATATTATAAAGGAATATTAGCATTTATTTATTTGTTGTTGTTGGTAACCTTTTTTATTTTTTGTTTTTTTCCCCCACTTAACGACATATCACAGACATATTTCCACTACAATATTTATTGATCTACTTTATCCTTATGGCTGTATTATTTTTTATTGGGCAGCTGTACAATAATTTATTTTGCCAATTCCCTTCTTATGAACATTTGGGTAATTTTTCTCTCTCCTCTTTTTTTTTGTTTTGTAGTTTGCTCGAAGTTTTATAGGCTTCTTTTTTTTTCTTTAACTTTTTAAATTCATTTTTATTGTTAGACTTATTGGGGTGACATCTGTTAGCAAGGATTACATAGGTTTCAGGCATACAATTCTACAGTGCATTGTCAGCTTGTATAATAAGTTCACCACCCAGTGTGAGTTCTCTTTCCATCACCTTATATTTAGCTTCCTCTCCCTCCTCTCCCACCCACATTTATTTTTTAACATTATGGTACAAGAAATTTTATGTAACAAATAATTATAAAACACAAGAACAGATACAAGGTATAAGAAATTCTATGTTTAAAATTATTTTTATATAAAAAGACTGATTATCATATTCCAGAGTTATTATTTTGCATATGGATATCATTATTGATTTCTAGAGTTATACTTTTAACTCATAAGCATAAATGAAAGAATTAAAAACATTTGTATAGATACGGAATTAGTACTACCCATGTATAATGCACGTCCTTATTTTTCCCTCACAAATTTGGGCAAAAATATGCACGTTATACACAGCAAAATACGGTAGTTTCTAAGACTATATATACAACACAATCTATCAGAGGGAAAATAACTTAAATCTAAAACAATAATTCTGAATATGTGATCCACAGGACCCTGAGGGGTCTCTGAAACAATTTTAGGAGGTTAATGAGGTCAACATCATTTAATAATAATAATATAATATTTTTATTACTGTGTTCACATTGTACTAATTATGCAAGATGAATGGTGGGTAAAACTGCTGGTGCCTTACCATGAACGAAGGCAGTGGCAGTGAGCTGTACTAATTGCTATGTTCTTCACTGTCACGAACTTACAAGGGAAAAAGAACCAGTTTTACTTAAGAATATAAGGCACTAAAATGATCTAATTTTACTAAATCTCAACCCTAGAATACTTATCTTATTAAAACATTATGTGATAAAACCAGAAGTACACATAAAGTACTTCTAAAGTAAACCAAAACATGATGTTATGTAGAGAAAAAGTGATTGGGGAATTTTTGCTTTGCATGCTGAATTGGGCACTTTTTTCATTGAATACTACTTTTTTTTTCTTCTGGAAGAATAACTGATAGACAAATTTTGGTTATCTGGAGTTGGGTATCTGATGTATATTCTTTTCAAAGTGAAGGTACTGAGCCTACTCTTTCAAGGAAAATCATGAACAGTATTTCTTGGAAATAATAACATTTGAGCTTTCAAAGGCAATTTAGAAATTTTGGAAGACTTGTATCTATCATTAAGAGCTTTAACAACTTTCTAATACTTAAAGATTTTTGTAATGAGATTGGTGGTGATATTCACACATGTGATGTTTTGCTATATTATTGTGCAATCAAGAGTTGACTCAGCATGTAGGGTGTTCAGTTTTGCACATTCCAAAGAAACGATTGGCCTTTGACTAGCTCCTGGTGGGTAATGTATGAACCTTGCAATATCTTGCCGGAAAAGAGTGTTTTGAATGCCTGTGTTCCTAAATCAGTCTGACCCCTTGGGAGTTGAAGATTGAGTAGCTTAAGTCAGTTACAAGAGCATTGTGTGTCTACATGACTGGCCGCCAATAAAAACTCTGGCCATCAAAATTCAGGTGAGCTGCTCTGGTTGGCAGTACTTCACATGTTGTCACGTGCTGTTGCGAATATAATTAAGCTCATCCCTGAGTGACTCCTGGTGAATTCAGTCTGAGGGTGGTCTTGGAGGGGACCTCCAACACAACTCTAATGAGATGTGTCAACTTTGTAAGAACTTCATAACTTAGTGAAGGACCAACGCACAATGTAGCAAAATCATACATGGATGAAGGATGCATAAAATGCCAGATAGACCAATGAATTTTAATGTAACAGAGTACAAAAGGTTTATTGATATGGTTTTAGATGCCACATGCAACCAACCTATTGGAAATTTCTGCCACCTGTTGAGTTTTAGCATAATTATTAAAGGAAAATATCCACAGTTCTCTGAAAAGGGTATTAACATACTCCTCCCTTTTCCAATGATACATCTTTGTGAAGTCCCCTTTGTCTCCTTATTCTTTGACCAAACCAACAAATTGTAATAGGCTGCGGATTGTAATTAAATAGGCAAGCAAACAAACAAATCCTATACCTATGGGCTAGATTATGAGGCCCACAATGGAAAAACATATGCTCTAGGGTCAATAGTGTAGAGTGAAGGGCTAGGAAGACAGGAGGGGGGTGGGTTTTGGAAGATGATGAGCTGGAAGGTAGCATGGGTTCCAGTGGTTCTCAACCTGTGGGTCGCGACCCCTTTGGGGGTTGATCGACCCTTTCACAGGGGTCGCCTAAGACCATCGGAAAACACCTATCAGATATTTACATGATGATTCATAACAGTAGCAACATGACAGTTACGAAGTAGCAACGACAATAATGTTATGGGGTCACCACCACATGAGGAAGTGTATTACAGGGTCGCGGCATTAGGGAGGGTGAGAGCCACTGGAACTTAGACTAATGCTGATGAAGCGAACTTCCCTGTCACCTGAAGAAATAACATCATTGTGACTACTTACTTAGTAATAAGCAGTTAATTTTTTATCAGTCTTATTACCACTTACCTACTGCACTAAACAATACCCTACTACTCCATAGCATTCGATTCTTGTAAACATTGCTATGAATTCTGGCTTTTCAGCCTTTTTACATTTTTATTTCAAAAAAGGCAAGAATGACTCAGCAAGTTATTTTGTAATTTAAAAGGTGTGAAATCATGTGACACTTACCTTCGCAGATACTCTGTGTCCTGGTTGACCTCATTTTCTTTCCCCAAGAATGCAAATTTTACTTCTGGTCCTGTGAAAGCCAACTAGTGAAATTCTAAAATAATAATTGTAGATAAAAAGAATAATTCTAGATGGGAAAATAGGTAAGTGGCAAAATCCAGGTTTACTAACTACGGCTTATAAAAGCATCTGAAAGTATTTCAGCCAAAATATATAACGTTCTAAACCTGTGTTAAAGCATTCTCTTCGCCTCTGATACCAAATTAACCCCTGGCAAGTTCCAATTACGTCATTCCAGATTTGGGAAGGATGGATTATTAAAGATTAATGGTAATCATCTGAAGAAGGTTGGGTGGAATTTTGTGCAAGGGATTGGAGGGGTGGGGAGGGCCGTTGGTGGTTGTGCCGACCGACCGGAACGGTTTTGCAAAGGAGAGGAAGGCTGATCCTTGAGGAAGGGTTTTGGCAAGATTGGGACAGACTGAGAGGAGACGAGGTCCACCCTGAGAGCCCAAAAAGTACACGTAGGGAAGGAGCCACATGTCAGCATAGCTTTTTGGCAGGATTTCTATGAGCTCTCTAAACTGAATACCGCATAACCCCATCTCTCATTAACAAATAATAACATAAAATAAAACAACTTAAAAATGAAGCCTCAACTCCTTGCCAACCACTAACAATCCCAGAATAAACAAACAGAAAATCTTTTCTAAGTTGTCTCTGCCAATACACCCGAGAAATAGAAACCACCTCACAAATTAAAGGGGGAATTTTCCTATTCTCCATCTCATGTTCTTTAATTACATTTACATGATGGTTGTTTTAAATATTTATAAAGTTTGTACAAAGAATTTTGGACGCTGGGGAGTAAAATAAATGGAAATAGATCCTGCCTTCTCCACTTACATTTGAAACCTTTTTGTAGATGTGTTACTTATTATCTTGCTTATAATGTTACTTATTATTTATTAAAGGCAGGGGTTCTAGCACAGTGCCTAGGATACTACGGGTACTATTCCCTTGTAGTCTTTTATTAAATTTTCATCTGTTCTCTCTGGATCTAACTTCAGCTGGTACAATTTTCAGAGACGTCCAAACTCCTGACACAGAAAAGAAAAAAGCTAGAGTCTTAAGCCATTAAGAAAGTTGCTTCTCTTTCTAGACATAGTAGGTGATACTTTGTACATGCCAGAGACACATAGGAACCAAACGCATTGGCTCATTCCATCAGCAAAGTGGCAGCCAACCCAGAAAGTGGGTAAGCTCATTTAGAGTGATTCAGCCAGTAGGTTGGTCTTTCTCGTCCCCTCCGAGAGAAATAGGAGTGGACCTAAGGCAGTGAGCTATTATGATCTGAGATAAACCATCTAGGTACCATTCCACTGAGAGCTTCCTTGAGAAGTGAGAAGCTTTATATCTCTCTTCTCTACCAGAGCCACTCTTATCACATCTAAATATATACTGAAAAATGAATTTAACCAATTTCAAAGATATACTGTTTTAGGATCCTAAAATAAGAGCAAGTAGAACCAAATTATTTGCTGTTTTAGACATGTGGTAGGAGCTTATCATAATAAAAGTTATCGTGGTATTTAGTAAACTTGACTGGATCACAGATTACACAGCCCTATAATATGATTTCAAAATAATGTGATTACGAAAAGTAGTATACTTGTATAAGTATATAGGACTCCTATCTCCAAGATATTTGTATTCGATCTGAGCTTCTTTATTAGTGTCACACATAATACATTTTGTGGTCCTGAACTATTTTTTATTTTCAGTTAGAACATTGTAGAGAATTTAGCTTCTAGTTTCTTTTTGATAAATTAAATGCCGGATGGCCTTTTAGAGTCAAAGTTAACATCTGTTGCCCGTAATTCCTTTCACCCTTGGTGGGAACGAGCACCTCTTAGCACGCAGGGAGTCAGCCCGGTAGTTTCCGGACAAGCGGGGTGAGCTGGGGAGTTTTCGTTTCGCCAGCGTTCTCGGAATAAGACGTTTCAAGGCTTCTCTGACGTCGGGGGAGTTCCTCCTCAGTAATGTATGTTCCACCTGGTCACCACAGCTCCCTCCCCGGCGCGTCGTAGCTAACGTCGAAGAGAACAGGCGAGGCCAGTGCTGGCCGCAGCTTCAGGGGAACTGCCTGCCTTGGCACTCAGTGCACGCACCTGGAGTTTGTCTTTCTCCCAAAGGACCATTTGCAAGCTCAGAGATAAGAGAACTACTTTAGAAGTGGGGCTTAATGTGGTAACTTCAATTCAGCGTTTCTGCAGAATTTACACCTTCTACCTTAACGTGCATCCTCGTTTTAATATCAACAAACACTGTTTCAGAAAAAGGAAACATGTCAAGGAGCTAGACTGATAAGGAAGGGGGTAGAATGGGGAGTGGGCAGAGCCAGGACCGGGAGACCATCGTATTTCTTACTGTTTGGTTTTGTGCCGCCTTGCTGCTTTGTTTTTAAATCGTGAGCAAGACGAGTTGTGCTGCTCCACAATTCGGATTTCGTGTCTCTCAGACCATCGTTTCCCCTAGGGAGGCAAAGCTTAAAGCAGCCAGCAGGGCACCCCAGTTTGGTGGGGAAGAGGGAGGTGGGCGGAGAGGAGCAGAAGGAGAGGAAAACAGTGAGACATCTCATGAATTCGTAGAAATCTTGTTAAAGATTCATGGCTATTCTTTTCAGGAGGAGTAACGGTGCTATCCAGCCATGGTGTGGCATGCTCACTAGAGTTCTTTTCTTGCCCCAGCAAGCTGGGAGGGACCCTAACCAAACCTCACAAAATGGTGTCTGTTGGTTAGAATTTCAGAGGGGCCAGAGGAAAATCAACATGCAAATAGAAGAAAAGCGTGTAATAGGTGGAGAGATGAGAGAGATGTTGTTAGTGAGGCTAGAAGCATGAAGGGAAAGGGTAAGTTAGAGTGCATCCTCCCAGAGCTGAAGCCAAGGTAGGAGTAAACACGCAGACGTTTTATTGGGTGAGGCAGCTGCTGGAGAGCACGTGGAGGGAGCCTGAGAAGGCTGGAGCTTTCGGATCACAAGGCAAGTCTGGCCCTCAGGGAAGGAGAAGGGAGGAAGGCTGGGAGCAAGCATCCTGGACTGCTGGGCTGTCTAGCAAGGTCTGGCCAGGTGGTCAGGCTGTCCTTAAGCCAGAGTCGGTGTCACAGGCCCCACGTCTTCTAGCTATCCTGGCATTGGGCTTGCTTTAGTATCCCTAGCCACTATCAGCGGGTTGTTCAGTGTCTCCTCATGGTGGATATTTTCTGATGGACACTCATATGTGATCTAAAATGCTTCACACGTGATGCTTGCTCACATATGTCCATTCACGTGTCTGTATCCCAGATAGCTTTGTCTCTGATCTTTTCTTCTGTGACCCAACCAGATAGATGTCCAGGACATGGGTAGGCTGACCAGATGTACTGTTTTAAGCAGGACAGAGAATAATGGTACTGTCCTGTTTCAAATGGGACGTCTGGTCAGCCTAGACATCGGCCACTGCCCAGGAATCTCTCCCTCCCCACTTGGGATCATTTCTCCTTTCATGGACTCACTCATTTGTCATTTTCCTCGGGTCCCAAATACATAAAACAGAATTGGACTTTAGCCATCACTCAACCTGTCCCCCCTAAACCCCTATTCTAATAATGAGTCATGGTGGTACTTTAGGTCTCTGGGATCAACGTCAATTCGGGCCCCGTGTCCACTAGCCCTCAGAATGTTTGGTTATTCCACCTTCCCCCAGTGCACAGTCCCCTACGAAATAGGTCCTTTTGTGGAGAGACTGGGGAATTGCCTTAGTATAAGCTAGTCATGGTGGTGCAGGGTCCCTTGTCCTAGGAACTTAAGCACCTCTTTAGTCTTGGTCCCTGTCAGGGAACTGAATAAAGGATCATCACTTTTTATGGAGTGATTATGTTCACGCATTGTAAGCACATTATTAGGTGCCTATTTCGCACTTAGCCCCACATCCCTTGCAAGCTACCCTCCTTGGCTACCCCTCTGACCTTTCTGGTCCTTATTGTAATCACGGCCTCATGAATTCTGGGAGTCACCACCTCCACAGGCCTCAATTGTGGCAGGCACTATGACCCCCATGAATGTTAATGACCCTGACTTTGTGACTTACCATCTGAGGTCTGGGACCTGGGGTTGCAGAAGATAACTATCATGGTGATAGTCTTGGTGATGTGGATGTCCTCTCACTCATGCATTCTGGATGGCCTTTGTCAATGCATTGTCCCCTGGGTCTTCCTGCAGGACATGATCCTTTGGTGGGTTGTCTGGCCTTAGCACTTCCACTGCAGTATGCCCATGCCCCTCACCCTCTTTATGTCTTTCTCTATCTCACTTTTCTCCCCTGTGTTTCTAAGGACCACTCTAGCAGCAAGATGTCCCCATCCTCTTGGGTCCTGTATGCTGTAAAGCGCCCTCAGGCTGATGAATTCCTGCTATCATCTCTTACATCCCCACCTCTTAGTCCTGCACATTTGGAGTCCAGTCTCAGGGAGTGCCTTGGGCTCCTGCTTGCACATGAGGCTAGTTGTTTCTACTCTTTAAGTATATAGCCCCGCAGGGCCCCAGCATGGTCTTGCTTGAAATTTCACCCCAGCTGTGAACCTGGCAACCCAGAAAGAAGGTGGAAACAGTTCAAGAATCATGTGTTGCTTTGTCGGGAGAGGCTTCTTCGGCATTTGCCAGGCAGAAATGCTAGCTTCTGCTGAGGCAGTTTGGGCCACCTCTGCAAGCCGAGGGAATCCAGGGTTTACTCCAGAATAAACATCCTCAAAGGTTCCCACCTAGATGTCCCCATCCCACATTTTGGGATTCTAGATGCCCCTCATCAGGTCCCTGAACTTTGCATCTACACTCGCCTTGACTAAATACTCAAATGTCCTTGGAGCTCAGCAACACAATTAGGTCTTCAGTTTTCTGTGCAGCCATCTGCACTTCCCCTGCGGGAGAGAACTGCTCCATAAGGTGCCATGGAAGCACTCTGGCTCCCACACTCAGCCATCAGGTGCTTGTTGGTCTTTGGGCTCTCATTACTTTTCTGCATGGCAGCAGAACAAGTTTAAAGGGATTAGCCAACTTGGTTTTCTTTGTAGGTATATACCGCCTTAGTATCCCTGCTGTGATTGGTCACTGGCTGGGAGCTGCTCCTGGGAGCAGTCCTGACTGTGGTCATGGGATTCAGAGCACAGGAGCTGGTCAGTTTCAGTCCCTGTTATTGGAGGCTGGTGACTTCCACTCTCATGGCCACCCCAAGTGACAAAAGCAGAAGTAAGATATCTCTAAGACTGGGCCTCATGCTGATGGACACACTAATGGAAATCAAAACAAGAGGGGTGCTGTTTTATCGTGAGGGAATTCACTGTAAGGAAGGATTTGGTCCTCAGATATCCCACACTGGAACAGATTTCACTGGAGACTTTGGGATCATTAAGCCTGCAACTCTGTATATATGATGTTAATTTAACCAAATCTGGTTTTGAAGTAGGAGTGGCGAGGGTCATGTGGTATAGCGCTTGTACCAAAGATGCCTTTACTAAAGCAAAAACGTTTGTCCTTATTTAAACAGAGTTGAACACGTTTCCCTTTAACCTCAATAATTCTCTGAGTCTTTAATATTCAAAAGAATATTAAGCAAATTGGGACTCTAGTATAAGGTAATTAAGCATACAGTATTGTCCAGCCTTGCAATGATGTAATATTACTTATGCTGAAGTTTATACTGAGATTTTTGTTTAATGTAATAGGTGTTTCAGTAAGCTCAGTGTGAGAAGTATTGGGGTAGAAAATTACCTCTCTGCAGTTAGAAATGCTTAGAAATGCATGTGTTTAAAGGCAAGGTGTGAGAGTAGAAGCACCATACTTCAATCTTCATAATCCTACAAGCTGGTTTTAAAGAATTTTTTTAATGCATGTCCTGAAGATACACTTCACTATTGATAGTCAAAGAGCATATCCTAACCTCAAAACATGCACTACTGTCAAATGCCACTTTTAAAAATGACATCTGACAAGTTTTCTAATTGGTTTTTTTTTCCTTCTCAGATGATTAGCAGTTTAAACAACTCTGATGGCTTTGTAAATTATGAGGAACATACCATTTCCCTGGTATTTGTATCAAGTCTCAAGGAAAGTTCTTCTTTCTTTATTTCTTATTATTTAGAAATGACATGCAGTTCTTTGATTATAATTTACCCTTGAACAACACAAGTTTGAACTGTGCAGGTCCACTTATTATATATGTGATTGTTTTTTTCAATAAATACCTGTTCTGTTTTTCTGTCTGCGGTTGGGAGTTTGCAGAGGCAGTGCGCCAACTGTATGCATTGATCTATGCTATTTTATGTAGGGAATGTTAGACTCCATGGATTTTGGTATCCATGGAGGGTGAGGGTCCTGGAACCAATCCACTGCAGATATGCAGGGACAACTTAAGTTATAACACGGATTTTGGACTGCACACCTAACCCCCATGTTATTCAGGGTCAACAATATTAGATATCTGAACTTGCAACTGGGTAGTTAGCAATACCCAGTTTAAGCCCTAGGAACTGGGAGACAGTTGCAAGAGGGGGTTGGACATGGTAGCAGTTTCTGTGTTCATCAAGATTTTTCTTTTAATTGTTGGGAATAAACAACATCTAATAACTCTTTAATAGAAAGAAAAAGTATCCTAAAACTACCCTGCAGAAATCTTTCATTGCTTCAAGATTCTTTTTAATTATATGTTTCCAAGTTGATTTATTATTAGATATACTGAACCACATAAGTCAATGTGATCTTGAAGTTCAAACATATCAGATAAGAGGAACCACTAAATAACATCAAAGCAATTGTATAAAACCACTGAAGAGAGTTTATGGAAGGAGTCCTTAGATTTGATCCATGTGCGTACACGACACTGTGCCTGTCTATTCTACTTATAATCACTGTAATATACAAAAGTTGATTAATCATAAAGTAAAATTGCTGTCAAGGGAAAACTCATACTCATCTAATGTTTAATTCTAGTCATTGTAACAATGACAGCATACTGGCAGCTCTGAGGGTAGAAACACTTTGTTGCACAGATTCGAGAAGAATAATTTTTTGTGTATACAAAACTCTGGAAATGGCACACCAAGACTATGTGGTGTGCTGAGTGATTTTAAAATAGTTCATAAAAGATCTTTGAAGGATTTAGTATTTTGCAAGAAAAGAAAATACTGTTGACCATTAAAAGAAAAGTTGCTGGAAAAACACAAATGTGGCATTCTGATTGAACAGAACTGATTTTTTTAAAAAAAGGATCCAGACCTACAAGGACATTTCATATGCATCTCTCAGGTTCCGATGTTGAATGCCAGGTTTTTTGGGTGTGTGTGTGTCAAATCTGATTCTAGTATCAGAGAAGTTAGTGACACTTTCTGACTGTCACCCTGCCATCTTTACAGACTCAGGGCTCTCACTGGCACTGAACAAAGTAGATAGCAAAACCAACATTGATGAAGAAACTGTCATCAAAATGCTTATAGATTAGTATTTCTTACAATCATTCATATGATCTCTACAATCAATCAAGTGTTCAAATAGCACATAATGTCTAATGTTATTTTTCTCCGTCTTCTTCATGGCTGACCTACATATGCAATGCAGATAGCAGATCAAAAAGAAGCTTGTGTGTCTTATTCAGGGTTTTAAAAAAGTACATTAACTCCTCCCCCAGATTAGAAGTTGAGGTACCTGGTAAACTTTTAAAGGCCTTTTCTTGTTACATTTATAAACTTTTACTTGGAAATAATTTCAAACTTACAAAAGAAGTGCATGAGTAAGCCTAGCACAAAGAAAACCTATATACCTCTTATTCAGACTTATCTATTAACATTTTACCACTTGCTGTATAAAGTGCTTTCTCATTCTCTAATATTTATATTGTATTTACATATATAATTTGACTATTTATTTACTTTCTGTCATAACAAGATGTTTCAAATTTATGCTTATCTTGTACGTCGCCTTTCCTGGCCCTGGAAACGGCCTCTCTGAGGAGCGCTGGTTCCTTTTAATGGAAAATGGTATTAGAGACCAATATCTGAGTGAGAGGTGTGCCCATTTCCACTGGGTTGTCATTGCTTTTCGTACCTTTCAGCATACAGACGAGGGAATATGTACATATGTGAAAATAAACACACACATACGCATAGACACATAGCCACATGTGCATATACAGGGTCTAGCAGAAGTAACACCCTTTTTAAAGTAGCTAAAATAATGTTATGTCACAGAATCGCATGCTTATGATTTTGTAATAAAAGATTTGGTATAGAGTACCAGCTCATAAAAAGGGTGTTACCTCTGCCAGACCCTGTACACATACATACATATCTATTCTGCCCATAATCTCATCATTGCTTTACTCTTAGCTAGAAGATATGAAATGCTTATGAATGAATAATGAAATATATTCATGAAAATATGAAATATTCATGAAATAATTATCACTAACTGCTTTGTCAACATTTTTCCAGTCATCTTTGGTTGGACGAGTCTCGTCCTTAAGAGGATTATCATGTTTCATTTCTGCGAGAACTTTATTTTTGCCCCCTTATGTTCTACTTTCCTTTTACTGTTTTATCTTCAAAGGTCACACCCCTCTTAATATTTCTAATTCTGTTCTGGAAGCGATGCATTTTTGTGGCTGCCATTTCTGGTCCTATACATTTTCAAGTTCCTTTCCTGTGGTCAGGTTTATGAACTACCAAGTTCTGCCGTATGGTCACTACTTTACCCTGTGCTGTTGAGCATTTTCCTTTGGAGTATGATTTTGTTGGTGCTGCGTCTCAGTCCTTTGTTCTCCTCTGCTCTTACAGAGAATTGTTAGCCTTCCCTCCTCTTCCTTACCTGAAGGCTTGCAGCTGGCAGTGAGGAGGCCACTGCAAGTTTTTTGTTTGTTGTTTCTATACTTCTAGGTGATTGTAAAGTAGCATTTCCCAATGATGCTTCAAGTATTGGTTTTGTGTGGTTTCTTAGTTTTCCTTGTTAATTGTATGGAGTGCTGATCAATTACAAATAGTTTTATGTTTTTTGAAAACTTTAAGCAATATTATAGGCATAGAATAAAATGTTTTCATAGAAATGATTATTGAGGTGTAAATATTTAGAATTTAGAAAAAAATGTGAGCTAAGGTCTGTACTTAATAGGTAGGAGTAACCAGCGGTTTGGAAAGTTAAGAGAGACCAGGTGGGAGAGATGGGCAGTGTGGCCAGAGGGCTGAGGGGCAGAGGAGTGTGGGTGGTACATGAGGGCAGAGGCATAATGATGGGGAAGCCCTTGGGAGCAAGGAGGTTTTTATCATCTCCCAAACTAGAGAATTTGGAAAAAAACAGTAGTATTTAACCTAATAGAGCTCCTGGGGAAATGGTATCCTCATACAAGAGCCACAGGGAGGAAATACTCTGTGGATAGCTGGTTTCCAGACAATAGAAAATAGGTGAGACTTGGCACATTCAGATTGAAGAGGCTGAGTAGGGTGACATCTGGATTAAAGCTCAATATGGAGTGTGGCTGAGGGTGGCGGCGGGAGGCGGCATTGCAGGATGAGCCATTTTAAGTTTTAAAAAGAAATCATGTACCAAGTAGCTTTATGTAGGCACAGGTAAGTCTTCAGTTTGAATTTTCGGGCAAAGGGCCTGAAGATGTGTCTCATCTGTGGACATAAAGCCAACATTGGCAGAAGTCCCTGGTTGAGTCTGCAGGGGAGGAAAAAAAAAGTTATTTTTTAACCTTCCTAGGTTCTTGGCTGGACTTTTGTAACAAAAGACAGCTTTGTGTCAGGTGTTGAGGAAGCTCAGAGAACTCCATCACTCCATCCACTTTCAAGGGAGCTTGCAGTACAGCTAGAGGGACAAGGCACGTGCCTTTAAGTACTACAGCTTTAGAAAAAAATGAACAAACAATGCAAGCACTGGCATAAGCCAAGACACAATTAAGACACACATGCCACCTAAATAGTAGGCCAAACACTATTGTTCACAGGAGGGAGAATCTACCCTGGGTTGGAGTAATCAGGAGAGAATTCAGTGAGGCTCTCAGGACAAGAACTAGGTTTCTGACATATATGATCAGACAGTAGGAGAGTAGAAGGTATTCTATGTAAGCACATCTTTTGAAAAAGGAACCAAACACTACCTAGAAAGGAATGAAGAAACACCATAAAAAAGCAAAACAAAACAAAACATGCCATCCCTTCATTTGATAAAAGAGTCAGAGCATTACCTTTTAATGAAAATGTCTGTCCCCCAAAGAATGACTCTTTACTAAAGAAACCTACATCTAATTGCTTACGGTACTGAGGTGGGAGAACAGGTCTACCCAAGGCTAAACTTTCTTGAGCATAATCATAGCTAATACTTTCTGGGTAATCACTGTGTTCCAAGCATGGTTGTATCTTTTTAACCCCTGTAATACTCCTGTGAAGTTAGTACTATTATTGTCTATATTTAGAGGCAAGGAAACTGAGCCTCAGGTAAACTATTACCTGCTTAGGGTCATGTTGCTAGTGAGGGGTGAGCTGGGATTGGATCCGGGCCAGTAACCACAATGCTGACTACCACTTTAATGGTGGCCACAGAACAAGGCAGTGGTAGAGTGGCTGTTAAACTAGATGTGGAAATAGCTTCCATACACGAGAGCGCATATTTAATATTTATACAAATGAGATTGTAGCTGTACAAAGCAACTTCCTATCACATCAGGGATAGTCCTTCAGGACCAATAGTAATTAGTAAAAGGCATCTTCAGATGTCTTCACTAAGCAATGTGGTAAGTGGTGCAGGGTACACATGGCATATTTTAATATTTGCCATAGAATTTAGACAACAGTCAGCCCATGGAGAGCTCATATTTAAATCAATTTAGAATAAATGAGTAATTAACATTTCATGAGCTAATGAATCAAACATTTTGCTAAATGGAAGACAAATCACGTCTGTAGCTCAACTGTCAATCTCGGCTACAAATCCTATAATTCAATTAAACATAAGCTCTTTGACCTTTGTTAGATTAAAAGAACAACTTTGTGTTTTTCCTCTGGAAATATCTAGATTTCCATCATCCAGCACTCACCTTAATACAGGCTTGCAATAATAATGCATTTTGATTTAATCTATTTTTTTTTTCAGTGAATAAAAAATGCTGAATGATCTTTTGAAGATATTTAAAATGTGATACCTATTGCAATTAATTCTCTTGATTGAAAGGATGGGGATAGAACAGTGGGTAGAGTCTAGAATAGGAAATTTCAAAGTCTTTCAAACTCCTTCTTTTAAGGTTTTTTGCTATTAAAATTTAGAGAATATGTATTGAGAGCTTTCTACATTTAGTCCTTATTCTGAGTTCTTGAGCTGCAACATCCAAAATGGGCTTCATAGCAATATTAGGTGAATATCATTACTATCCCTAAGAATGGGCTCACTCATGAATTCAACATTTATTAGTTGTTTATTGTGTATCAGACATTGTGTTATGCAGGAGCCATCTCTTTGAAATGTCATCAAGAAAGATATAGCCTTTACCTCCTAGTCTCTGTGGTAGGGTAAGAGCCTAACTTCCACAAGTGCCAATTAGCAAACACAGATGCCCTGATTTTATTAACCAACCTTCCACTAGCTCATCTTAAGGGTTAAAAACTTTCCTGACTTTTGTTTCAATGTGAGTTGATTTGAGTCTCTTTGCCCTATTGCAATTGTCTTCTTTACCTGTTTAACTGGTGAGGTGCAATTATTCTATTACAGACCCATTCACATGGAAGTCATTGTGAATGGCTGGCAGGCCCCTGGAGTGGCACAGTGTGTGGCCCTGGCCAGGCTACATCCTAAAAAGGAGGGAGAGGGACATTAATACATGGTTCCTAATGACACAGCTACAATTCTGATAAGTGCTAATTTGACACAATTACAAAGTGCAGTGAGGTAATAGTTATCTTTTAGTAGTTAACCCCAGCTGAAGCTTCTTGGAATACTTTTGGGGAAAAAAAGATTCCATCCGAAGACCAACTTGGAGTTAAATAGGATGGTGAGGTGAAGACCATATATATGATTTCCAAATGGAAAGAATCAAATGGCTTTAGCCACATGAGTGTGACAGAGATAAAAGAGGTCAAAAGATGAGGAATCAGAGTCTTTCCCTCTTAACAAAAGGGACCGACTCAAAAGGAAATGGGTGTGTGAGCTGAGCATCATGGCTACGGTGAGGCACCAACAGTGAATGGATGAAGAAAGAAGCCCAGAGATTTCGGGTTTGTGTTTCATTGCAAAAGCAAGTCATTGGCAAAAAGGAAAATAATCCAAGGGTCAGTGTGTGGGAAAAGGAGTAAGACAGATCATGAGTAAGTGGGCTGAGGGGGACTTGTAATGGGGTTGTGCGTTAATGGAAAAGAGAAATTTTCAGGCAGCTATCTCCCTGTGGGTTTGTGGGTGCATATTTGCATGTGTATCTGCAGAGGAGGAGAAAATTATTTGTAAGTTTTGCCATGAATTGTCAACAGATCAGTCCTCTGGAGTTCCTATAAATCCAATAAACACAAGTAACAATTAAGTTATTTTGTTTGTCGGATGATGCCTGCTTGAGTGACGCACTGCCCAGGGACAGAATCACAAGCCTCCTGAGTATTTTAAGGGCTTCACCGGGAACTGAAGAATGGTGAGGGCTGTTTGGCTGAAGCATAGCGAGGGAGGAGCAGAATGGCAGGCAAGGAGGCCGGTGGAGTGCGAAGAGTAAGGTCAGGAAGCAGCCGGAGGCAGCCGGAGCAGAATTAAAATCCAGGCCCGAGTAAGACCAAGACACCTGCTCCACTTATAGAAGTTTAAATGAGAGGAAACCACTCCACTCACCTAAGGCGGAGAGTTTCTCTCAATTTTCCTCCTGCCTAACCCAAGACCAGTAACAGTAGACCATAGAATTTCGTCTGAAGAAAATATTAGTGGCCGCTTGGGAAATGGCTTTTAAATAAATGTAAGAATAAAGAGCGATTATTTGATTAATGTGCGCCCCTCTCCCTGCATCGTGCTCCCGGAAGATCCCTGGTGTGTGGTCCGTGGTGTTTCCGACGACTTGCATGGTGCCTGGTTTCAGGGAGGCACTTAGTATTTGTACCAATCAATGAGGAAATAGAGAAAATGCTAATAATTCTGCCCTTTCCCCTAAATAAAGTTTTATTTTCCCCTTTCTCAAATCCACGTCATCTTATAAAGGAAATTAAAATATACATTAATTTAAAATAGAAACAGTTCTGCGATACAGCAATGTGTAAAGCAGATCAGACACCGTTGGTAGGGTAAAGCTTTCTGAAGGGGAGCCGAGTCGCCCTCCAAAGTACGTCTCTTTGGCATGAGGGTTATTGTAGGCTGATTATTTTAAAGAAATGGGACACGGGAGAAGCTCTGAAAACTCAGTACAAGTTACCTTTCTAGAAGACATTTGAATTTTTGAGGGAAATCTCTGTTTATAAGGGTGTCTCCCTTTCTTAGAAAGGGGAGGCTGACAAAATCTCTAGCAACTCTTATCAACAGAGAAGACAGCAACTTAAATCTGTGTAGCAACCATTCCCTTGTTTACTCTATGCTTTGCCTGACAACCTTCCATAATTGGCTCCCCAACTCCCCAACCCCTCCAGCCACCGAATTTTTCTTTCAGTTTTTAGCTGGAGATTGTTTTAAGATGGTGGCTCGGGCCATTTCTGGGAGTTACTCATTTTTCCTGTGTATACAGGAATTATACGTGGTATTAAACTGCTGTTGTTTTTCTCCTGTTCTTTGTTACGGGGGGTCTCAGTCAAGAACCTAGAAGGGTAGAGGGACAATTATATTTCCTCCCTCACAATTTTTTCTTCCACTCGTGTATTTCAAGTATTAGGGAGAAAAATTTTCATTCTCCTGGCCTAATAATCAAATTGATATAAGACAGATTAACAGGAGATAAATAAATTTAATTTTCCTATGTACGGGAATTCCACATGAGAGGTTCTAAGAGAGAGAGGTAAAATGAGGTATATATGCCATCTTGAGCCAAGGAATGGGATAAAAGTCTGGGACTCTGGAGAGTAGGAGGACAATTCGCAGGACAATAAGAAGAGCAGGTGTCCAGTAATTAGATGTTTGCCCTACCATACAGCTAGAATGTAAAACATTATTTCTGGTAGTAACTCTAATTATGGGAAAGGTCCCAAATTTAAATTCTTTAAGAAAGCGATAAAAGTCTCTCTTAAACTTGTAAGATCTCACTTCCTTTAGTTCAAAATCTTCATGCCCAAGTGGAACATCTTGGCCAGGCCTGTTCTGAAACTTTTCATAAAGCTGAGAGAACAGTGAATGCTTTTAAAGATGTTTTGAGACCTGGCTATACTGTTGGACTGATTGTGTTGCATTTATTGCTAACACTGCTCATTGTTCTGGGTCCTTTAAGACTTTCATGTACAGCCAAAATTGCTAGCATTTAAAAGAACACATCAACTCAAATAAAACAGGTTGAGAACAAAGACATTAATGAGTTAAGAAGACTTACTTTATAATCAGAAACATAGTTATTAGTAATACTAAGGAAAACTAGAACTGTGTACTGGAATGTACACCCCTCCCTGGCATATTGCCTTGCCGAAAGACTCTTTTCCTCGCCCCCAAGTTCAAATTCAGATCCTGGGCCTTTAGCAAGAAAGACATTTCACCCATTCTTGGAACTCTCTTCTGCTCAGAGGCATAAGAGATAGTATTGCCCAAGAACTGGACAGTGAGTTGACTGCCAAAGGGGAGCAGAACTTGCCACCCTCCAATATGCCCTCTGGGCGTAAGCATTGTTTTAGGCTGATTACTTTTAAGAAACAGCAG
This sequence comes from Lyroderma lyra, assembly GCA_004026885.1. Taxonomy (NCBI): domain Eukaryota; kingdom Metazoa; phylum Chordata; class Mammalia; order Chiroptera; family Megadermatidae; genus Lyroderma; species Lyroderma lyra. The sequence goes on along the minus strand of PVJL010003041.1, from coordinate 91,711 downwards.
ACACAGGAGAAGCACTAAAATCGAGTAGAAGTTACTCTGTTGTAAGAGAAATGTGCAACTATAAGGGAACTCTCCATTTGTAAGGGTGTCTTCCTGTCTCTCCCAGAAGAGGAAGATGAAGAAATCACTAGAAACTCATCACTGGAGAGGGCAAGAACTTAGATCTGCCTAACAACCCCACCCTTGTTTTACTGTTTTTTTTCCTGGTGACCTCTCATAACGCCTCCCCTGCCCCCTACGTCTTCTGTCTTTAGCTGGAGATGGTATTTAAGACGATGGCTTTGGTCATTTTGGGGAGTTACTTAGTTTTCCTGGTATCTCCCAGGTATATAGGAGGTATCATATTGTTAAACTTCTGTTTTCTTCCTGTTAATCTGTCTCAGCCAAGAAACTAGAAGGACAGAGGGAAATTTTTTCCCTCCCTTTCACTGCCTTTCCTCTGGAGACACAGCTCTCCATCTTAGTAGCCTCCACATATGCACACACTCACGCCTTGTACAATGCACACTTGACTGAAGAGTTCGTGGCCCCCCTAAAGTCTGTGGAGCCTGGATTCTGGGTCTAAGTGACTTGTGTTAAAAGGGGCTCTCTTGTCAACAAAGGTGTTCTTTTAACAGGGGCTTGACACCCAAGGAATCCCAGTTCTTTGGTTTAGACCAACACCTGCTTCCATGAAGCTTAGTGTGTTCATGCAGGGAGATATATGAATATGATAATGTAAATATATGTATCAGGAAATATACTGCCATTATAGGCAAATTCACATTCATGAGAAAAAAATAAAACATTTATTTCTGGGACAAAAGGCATCTCCTTTGTTAGTACTGCTTGTTCAGTTCTCTCCTTTAGTCTAACTGAAATTAGTCTCCAAACCAGAAAAAAACAACAACAACAACAAAAAAAAAAAACAACTTGTGAAATTTCTCACTTCTATTTGAAAAGTGAGAGAACTTGAAAGCAATTTGTTATTCTTTAATTAATGTGTAAGCACTGTGCTAGATACTGTCAGTTCCAAATAGATAGGTCACCCCGAGTCCTCAGACTCCCTGGGACAAGCTGCTGTTGTTACCAGATTATCCGACTGAGAATATTTCACCAGATCCTACCTTTGACTTCCTTTCCAAGCACTCTGTCGTTTTGTTTTTCTTCAATTTCTGTCTTTTTCCCCTCTATGCTCATTTCTATTTGGCAAGTAGTCAGGAAAGGCTTTAGGTTTAAAAGAAACTTTCAACTGAGTGGCTATTACTAGGCAAACAGGGAAGGGAGGGCAAAGCAGATTTAGAAAGAGAAAGCCCAATAAACACACTGAGGTGTCCAATAGTCTGATTAATTTGAGGAATTTCAAGCAGTTCAATATGGATGAAATGGAAGATTCAAGGAGTGATCTTATAAGGATGAAATCACAGAGGAAAGAAAGAAGGGCTCAATTATTATTTTATGATATGAAGCTGTTTGACTTTATTTTATAAGAAATTAAACGTGGAGAATGAATCTTAAATCAATGAGTTTGATCTTGCCCATATATTGCAGGAAGGAAAAGAAAACCAAAATTAGGTGCAAGCATGTGTGTGTTATCTGCTATCACTTTTGATCATCCACAGTCCTGACCTAACACCCACAGCTTCTACTTGAACTCATGCAGTCACGGGGAACTCACTACATCCCTGAAGAACCCAATTCATTGTAGCCAGCTCTGGTTGTCAGACTACTCTTCATTTGGTTGAGGTGGAATCATACTCTGTGAAATTTTACCTAACTTCCTATTTCTGTTCTCTCAAGCAAAACAGAATAAACATTCTCTTTTCACATGATAGCTTCTCTTTGTTTTTTTTTTTTCAAAGAATGCTGTGGAAGAAATTCCTGTATTGGTCTAGCGATTGGTCTGGGTGACCTCTACAATTCCATTACTCTATGAAACAAGTTGCATAAGAGAAACCTGAAAATACAATCATAAAAATAACTATTTTTTCCTTGGTTGATGGACAGGTGTCCAATGCTTGGTGTTGATCTTTACAATAACCCTATAAAGTTGGTATTATTATTTTATTCATGTAGATTAAGAAACTAAGGTGAGTATAATTCTCAAATATCTATAGCTAATAAATGATAGAGCTAAAATTTAGGTGTAGTTCTATATTTCTATTTCTAAAAGAATAAAGGGGAATATCTTAAAAAGAGAGGAATACACGTAACATAAAAAACAAAGTCACTGTGGTACTATATCTTTGTGTTTAATCTTTGGTAAGTTCATTAACTTTACTATCCTCATTTTAAAGAATTTTTAGGAGCATATTTTGCACATTGAGTAGGTAAACATTAAGAGTTCCTGGACCATTCTTATTTTAACATTTTGATCTGATACCCAAACCGATAAATACAGACATTTTTGTTAGCTATATATTTCTTCATAGATAGTATTAAATTCCTACATTGCTTTAATTTTCTCAGGGAAAATATCAAACTTTTGTTGGAGTAATTACTTGAATATTGTTAGTCAGGTGTTGACCATTTCATCTATAGCAGGCATATCCAACCTGTGGCCTAGGATAGCTCTGAATGTAGCCCAACACAAATTTTTAAAACATTATGAGATTTTTTTGTCATCCATTTTTTTTTCAGCTTCTCAGCTATCATTAGTGTTAGTATAGTTTCTGTGTGGCCCAAGACAGTTCTTCCAATGTGGTCCAGGGAGGCCAAAAGGTTGGACACTGCTGGTCTATAGTATTTTAATATATACTGTATTTTGCCATGTATAATGCACACTATTTTGCCCAAATTTGTGAGGGAAAAAGAAGGATGCACACTATAATGGGTAGTACTAATTTCATATCTATATAAATGTTTTTAATTATTTTATTTATACTTATAAGCTACATAAAATTTCTTGTACTTTGTATCTGTTCTTATGTTTTGTAATTATTTGTTACATAAAACTTTTCATACCATATCAATTTTGACTCAGCTTATACACACGCAAAAGCTTACTGATATTTTGACTGAGATCATGTTGAATTTATACACCAATGTGAAGATAATCGACATCTTGACACTATTGAATCTTCTGATCCATGAACAAAATAAATTTCTCTATTTATTTGAAGCTTTAATTTTTTTTCTTCAGTGTTTTGTGATTTCTGTACACAGGTCTTACATACACATCTATAGACTCTGTAGTGATGGCCCCTCTCTAATTCCTATATTTGGTAATTTGTGTTTCTTATCTTTTTATATGATTAGTCTGGCCAAAAGCTTATCAATTTTATTTATTTCCTCAAAGAACCAGTCTTTTTATTTAATTAGTTCTCCTTATTTTTTTCTGTTTTATTAATTTATATTCTTGCTCTGAATTTTATTTGCTCTTTTAAGTGTCTTGAGGTAGATGCTCAGGTCACTGATATAAAACCTTTCCTAACATAAGCATTTAATGCTATATATTTTCCCCTATTTACTACTCCAGTAAGATTACATACATTTTGATATATTTCAAGAGATTTTTTAAAAATGACTGTTTTATCCTCTTTTCAGGAAAACATTACCAAACATTCATGTATTACAACCTGGTTCTTATAACTGTGTGTGTGTGTGTGTGTGTGTGTGTGTGTGTGTGTGTGTTTTGTTCAATTAGTAGAAGAATTAGAATTGGAAGTGATACCATATTAAAGTAAGGACTCAGTGTTTTCCCTGTGACCTGGCATGAGCTTCAGGAAGGGAGATACTATAGTCTTTTTTTATAACCTCTCTAATGGCTGGTTTCCTATCATATTTGAGGAGAGTTAATAATCAAATACTTCTCTAATTCTTAACAACCATTATATTTTATTTGTGCTAATATGTGAAATTTATTTCTTCAAAAAGTACATACAGAGTTTAGTGGGATTAATTTTAATAAACTTACTTTCTCTCATGAGAAAGAAAAAGCCATACAAGGTGTAGGATGATACTTCAAGGCAGAAAGAAAATAATTTGCTCAAAGTTATCCAAAAACGAAATGTCCAGTTCAGATTATTTTAACATGTGGATAACTGTGCTTGATTTATTTTAGTTTATTTACTTTGATTTATTTACTTTGTAAGAAGGAAAATGTGTGTTTTAAAATTACAATGTCTTATATTAAATCAATAAATTAAATCCACAAGTGGATTTATCCCATCATTACATATGGCTATAAACTCAAACTCACATACATTTTTTCCTTGGAAAATTAATGTGCTGAAAGGTTTTAAAAAGGCTAGCCCATAAAGTTTCTTTACAGAAAATACCAGTACATTTGTGTCAATTTTTGAGGGGGAAAATGCAGAAATTCTGTCTGTGAATGTGACCGTGATACAGGAAGTCAGGCATTACTTGTAGAAGGTAGGAAGTCAATTATCCAACTCTCTTGTCTTCTTCAGTCCAAGCAGAGACCTTGGACTGAAAGTAAACTTGAAATTCTTCTGCTTTCTCTTGTTGGTCTGAGTGTTCAGACGTGGGACTGCCCTTAGTTTTAAGAATAACCATTCTGGGTAGTTCTGGGAAATTAACTTTCATATCATCCCTGTTGTGGCCTTGGATGTTGTAAGATCAGGTTGGGAAAGGACATGGCTCAGTGAAAACTTAAAATTAATTCATTAGGTGCCTCTCTGAGCCACAAAAGTTGAAAAGCCAAGGAGAACTAGCTCTGAGGTGGCTCCACAGATTCTGAATGAGGAGGGATCACCACAGGTTATAAAAGTGAGTAGTCTCCCAGGACAACTTTTCATTCACTGGCTGGTCTGAAAGTAATTAGCCTCAAGTGTTCTGTGCACAAGAGCCATAAAAATGTTCGTTCTGCAGTGTGCTTATTGCATTCTTCATTAACTTCAGGGCATCTCAGCACTTTTAATTATAAGATTTTGATACCAAGGTATTAAGTTGGAAACAAATTGAGAAAGGCTTCCGAGTGGAGGAGGGATATTGAATTCACTTTAGAATAAATTCTGCTCTTCTAAAAATTTTAGCAATAATATTAGTAAGGACTTAAGTTGCTGTGGTATTGTTAAACAACTGGCTGCTACATGCCAACTTCTTAAATAAAAATCCCAAGCAGTGTTTATAGTTTATAATTGCATGTCTGAGATCATCTCTTCTCATCTGTGTGTATCACACTGTTCAAAGGACACAATGATATGGTCAATTGGTACCCTTTGTGAAGGTGGAAGGAAGAGCTGCTTACACTGGATAGTTCCTCCCTTCATGTAATGTTTTTTATAATAAAAAGTACATCATAATTTTACAGTATTTGAAGAATCCTAACTAACTTAAAGAGAGAGAGAGAGAAAAAGAAACCCTTGTGACTTTCACAACCTAGCAAAAAGAAATCACCGAAAACATGTTTTGTTGTATTCATTTACATAATGACAAGAAAAATGTAACAGCAGTTTTTTTAAATAAAGAGATTAGGATAAATTTATATAATCAGAGTTTATATGCATTGGGGAAATGAACCAAGGGCGTTATCTCAGCCTTTACCTAACCTCAAAATCTCAGAAAAATTTCAGAATGCCTTATGAAGTTTTACAAAGAGTTTTCTCCTATGACTTAAAACATTACTAAATTATGTATTTACTAACTCTGGTTATTTATACAAAATTAGAAACAAAAACAAAAGCAAATCTACTGTTCCCACCCTTTGCCCCTTTTTTATGTTTTGCTCTATTTTATGTGTTTTTCTTCGGCAGGTCATTCCATGACTGGAAATGACTGGCAGCACCCTTTTAAAATGACTTCATTATCTTCATTTGCAAATTTTAATTTGCTGCACATACAATAAAGTCCTAGCACCATTCAGTTTGTTTTACATGTTTGTTTTATGTATTTCTTTCCAATTATATAATCATTTTGTCACAGCAAAGGAGAAAACAGTTGTGTGGCTATTTATATTCGTGGGTTTTGTTCCTAGCCTTAAGGCTCAGACAGCCAGACAGCCACTAGGATGGATGACAAAGGACTGTTCGAACATTTGCAGGATGAAGGTGGCAATTTCAGTTTCAAAACTGAGCTTTTCTCACTCAAAAAACGATGCCACTGAAACTACCGATTGATGACTTCATCTGTTCTCCTAATAAGCACTCTCCCTATTGAAGAAAGCCGTGGCAGGTGTATAGTGGGTTAACATCTATGTATTCATGGATACCACTTTTCATTAATTAAATATATGGGAGTTCTGTCCAGGTACCTGGGTTCTTGTTTACCTACACATCTAGCATTTGCACTGATGAGACAAATAACTTCTCTTGGTTACTCTTGGGATAACAATATTACTTAATCTCTTGTTACAGACACTGTTAATTGCTAGATCTTGTTCCATATTAATAGAGATAGGACTTTGCTCAAAGTGGCATCATGGGTAGTTACAGTGCATTTCCCAACATCCTTGCAGCTGGGAAAATAATTTGGCTCAGTTGCGGCCAGTGAGATTAAAAAAGAAATCTGCTAGGAATTTATTAGAAAGTTTGCTTTCCTTTTATGGATTCTGTTCACTTGGCTCATCACTTTTTTTGGGCTGGAAGAAGAGATGGAGGATGGGTGTGGAGCAGTCATTTTGTGACCATGAGGAGGAAAACGATGTGTTGTGGAGGGCAGAACAGAAAGATAAAATAGCTCGCAACACTGAGGGCATAGGGGAACTACTGTGCCAGCCCTGGATGGCCTACAGCTGGGCTTCTTGTTATGTAACAAAATATAAACTTTTTATTTATTTAAGATGCTATAGGTAGGTTTGTGAGACAGGCAGCCAGTGAATACTGTACTATATATAGGTGGTATTGTGAGAAATGAATAAAAATATAAACAGGAACTATCCCTGAACATCACTAACGCAGTCTGCATTGATTAGGAATCTAATTGTTGGAGTTGTTGTTGTTGTTAATTGTTACTGTTTTGTGGAACTATTGGGCATCTACACAAAATCTTAGGAGCACAAAAATTCATTTTGTTTAGATTTTATGTTGAGGTGAAATTTATTGGCTAATATAGGCACTGGGAAGTTAAAATTTACATAGGATCATCTCTCAAGGAATTAGATCTAGTAAGGCTAAGAGTAAATGAAGTTTTAAAATATAGTGTAAAACACTATCATGGCTCCAAGGAATGCTTCATGGAAGTGACATCTGTGTTGGTAACAAGTGCTGGACGGTAAGAGATGAGGGACAGGGAGGACATGCAGTAAGCAGAAGCAGTAGTGAAGAAACAGAGGCTCAGTTAAGGACCCAAATGTAGTTCAGAATTACAGAAGATAAGGATAAGATGCTGAGGAAGCATTGGCCTTATCAGGACTTTGATGCTGTGTTTATACTTTCAGGAATTTTGTCCTGAAGGCAATGGAGTAGTTTTGCAGAAATTTACACCAGGAATATGATCATTGGCATGTCAGGTAGGTCGTTGGCAAAGGTGTGGAGAATACTGTTTGAAGACGACAGGCCAGAATGAGAAAACCCAGTAAGCAAACAACAGTGATAATAACCCAACTGAGAGAAGGTGAGGATGGGAAATAGGACAGAATCAAGAAACAAAGGAGATAATAAGGAAGGATTGCTTTGCCAATTATATTACGTGAGAGCTTGGTAGAGTCTGGAAGTGTGGCAGAAAAAGAATATAACAAAATATCTCACCACTGTAAATTTCACACTTCTATTCTGGATCATTCCATTTCCCTGTAAATGGCAGTCAGGCAAGGATGATATCCAAGAAAAGAAATGCACAAAAAGTTCTAGAACATGGGGTGGTTTATTGAGATAACGTTTTAAAAGAAATCAACATCATTTTGTAGTTAAAACTAACTCTCAAGCAACCAAGATGTTTTTCAATAGGTAAATTGATAAATTGTGGTACGTTCAGACAATGGACTATTACTCGATTACTCACCAATACAAAGAAATGAGCTGGGAAGTCATGAAAAGACATGAAGGAATCTTAAATGCATGTAGCTAAGTGAAAGAAGTCAGTATTAAAAGGCTATATAAGGCATGAGTTCACCATAGAACATTCTGGAAAAAGGAAAACAGTGAAAAGATCAGCGGTTACCTGGGTTCAGAGGGAAGGGGAATGAGATGGAGCACAGGACATTTTGAGGGAACTAAAACAATTCTATTTTATACTGTAATAATGGGTATGTGACATTGTGCATTTGTAAAACCCATGGAACTGTACAACATAAAGTTCAAAAGGAGTGAACTTTAGTATGAACTGGGAACTTTAGTTAATAATAATGTATCACTATTGATTCATCAGTTGTAACAAGTGTACCACACTAATGCAAGATGTTAATGATAAGGGCAAGTGTGTGTGTTTGTGCGTGCATGTGTGTGTGCGTGTGTGTATGTGTATGTGTCTGTGTGTGCGTGTGTATATGTGTTGTGGCGGGGACGCTGGGGGTTGGGGTGGGCATATGAGAACTCTGTACTTTCTGTGCAATTTTTCTGTAAACTTGAAACTGCTCTAAAAGAAAGATAATTAGGACAAAAAGCCTCCCCTCCAAATATGTCAAGTCAGAGTAATATTAGTTCATTAAAAATATTTTTATTAAAGACAGGAAGGTCTAGTCACAAGCTCCTTGGCACACAAAACATCCTTGAACAGAAGATACCCTAAGTTTACTTTTTCATTTTTTTAATAAAAAACAGAAACTCCCCTGAGTCTCATATTTGTAGTCTAATATTGATTATCAGATTAGGAATGATATTCTGTAGAGAGTTTGACTGATTAATAAATTCCTATTTGATGCTAGGATTTTCCTTCTGACTTATGACAAAACTGTATTTAGGCCTCTCTTCTTCAGACCCTGCAGTTCTTATTGCAAAATCCTGCAAACATTTTCTACTCCTGTCACATGCAGTGTGTATTTCTAGATGTTTCCATGGTATCCATTACCATTCAACGAAGGACCAGGGAAGGCAGGCCATGGGTAAGGTGACATTGCCTTTATAAAGAAGTGCCTCCAGTATCATGCGAACTGCCCTATTGATTGCCTCTCATGGTGGCCCTCCACTGAAGATTTTTAACATTTCCAAGTGATTTCTGAAAAGTGTTTGCTTCAGTGATAGCAAAATAAATCTCTTTCTAGCGTTATAGATGAATATACATGTGAGATATCCTAAAAATCAAACATACACATTCCTTCAAAGTCGGTTATTGATCAGTATCACATTTAAAATAATGACATCATGCACCTATATCTTAAAATTGTTGTTTAAGTCAGTTTTCTACCCAATTTCATTTCTTTTTATGCAAATATTTTTAGCCAAACTACAGTATTACCCAGCTAGGTTAAATACTTTATTTTCTAGGCATAATTCCAAATAATAGTCATTCCTTAAATAAAACATACTCTTAAATGGAGCAAATGTTAACAAGAATCAAAAGAACTTCAACTGGGGATCCTGTGGAGATTCTACATGAAGAATTCTAAAATGCTTTGAATAATGAGAACACTATTAAAATATACTATATTCTTTATCTGAAGGAAATGATACCCATTTGTATTTTACTGGGTTGGCTTGTTGAAATCATTTTCTCTTCTTTATAGTTGTATCATAATAAAAATGTTATAAAAATCAAAAACTCCTAAGAGGAAAATAGTGGGGTTTTTTTCACTTCATAAATGACACTAGAAACAATAACAAAATGTTAAAAAATAAAGCATGATTTTAAATGTTAAAAAACAAGAGATGTTAATGTTAATATGCCTACATTATGCAAGTATTTCTTAGTGACTCCCAGCGATGTGGTTTAATTCCAAAGGCCCACACGCAGATTTCATCAAATCTCCTTCATTTTATCTTAAAGTTACCAGAAATCTAGCAGTATTGGAGAACTTTTCCAATGTTGTTTGCAATATATTTGTGACAGTGCTTAATAAGTTTTGTCAAGGTATGCCTGAGGAAAGATGAAGCCTCCATGGACTGCTCACCTCTCCTTCCTCTTGAGTTTTCAGACAAATAATGAATGCACATGAGAAAGGTGTTTCACCAAATCACCAGATCACAGGTACCTAGCAACAGCTTAGCTTCAAATTCCACTTCTGCTTGGAGCTGGTAGAAAGTAGACAGAGAGACAGACATATATGGGCTAGATGGCATGCTGCCCTCCCTGCCTTCTCTAATCTGGTGGTTTGGTTGAGCTCTGAGGTATGGGTTTGCCTGTACTCTTCTCAGTATAGTTGACAGGTGTAGAAAATAAAAATACAGGATGATTAGTTACATTTGAATGAAAATTTTTAGTATGATTATGTCCCAAATATTGCACAGAACAAACCTATTTTAAAAATTATTTATCTGCACTTTAGTTTTCATGGGGCATCTTGTATTCATTTGGTAATGCTCCCTCAGAGCACGGCCAAGTTGGGAGCTTTGCCTTGTTCCATGACATTGAGAAAGAACATGCTTGTCATGGGATCTTATGGAACCTTGGAGGATCCTATGCTGACATATGGAGACATAGTTTCATTGGCCTTCAAGGGGCTGTGGTCTTTGAGCAATTACTGGCATATGAGAGATCATATAGATGTTTAGTGTGAATGATAGCAAAGAATTCACACTTTTTCTTAGTCATCGTTTATAGGGTGTTGCAATGTGAAATGTGTGTTCCCCTTACATCAGTGTGCTTTGCTTGAAGGGTGTGTGTGCGTGTGTGTGTGCGTGTGTGTGTGCGTGCGTGTGTGTGTGTGTGTGTGTGTGTGTGCTGTATCAGTATAATGACGTTGAACTCTGGGTAGTTTGCTTATATGCACACCTTATAGTCCAAGGAAACCATAAAGAACAGTGCTTTCTCCCCTAGCAAGTCCTCTCATCTTGGTTTTGTTTCACTATAACCTGGTCGCCTGAAAAAGGAATTCCCACCACAGAGATTCTTCAGAGTATTTGCCAGCCTCAATCGATTACAAATGGCATCAATAATGTGGACATTCAGAAGTTTACCCCAACCCCATAATTTGTTTTAGTCTTTCTTTAAAGGTCCTTTAGTTCACCAGGAATTTCCTAAAATGGAATCAGTAAGCCAGCGGTATTTCCTGGAGATGACTGATCAGTGCCCATCTCAGACGAGCGGTCACTCACCACCTCCTGGTCCTCCTCCACCCTTTCTGATCATTCCTTTACAAACGAGTCATTTTACCCACGTCTATTAACCGGCAGATACATCATCTGCTTTTGAGTGAAACAGCCCTCCTTCATCCGTGAGCTTACGGCCGTGTGTCAGGTTTTCCCTGGCGGATCGCTTCCTCATCTGGATAACGTCATCACCAGATTGTTAATTGTGTAAGCTCGTTTGTTCTAGTGTTTTCAGTTTTGAAAAACTATTTACCCCAAGTAATTGTGATTCAGCACATTTTAGAAATGCTTGAAAAAAGCAAGCTATTTTTCTTCTGTAATAAATTGGTGGCGGGATCTCACCTCCTGTTGGGTTCAGTGGGGTCTAGTTTCCCGGCCCTCGGGGTTTGTGGGGCTACACCAGAACACATGCACACTTTTCTGCTGGGACAGGCTGTGGGTTACCACTGTCACTAGAACTCTTATTATTTTTTGAACTCTCTATTAAAACTTAATATGCACACACACAAAAGTATTCAGTAGTAAGTGTATAGTTTTTTTCTCTCTCTTTCACACTCACACCCACACTCCCCCTACACACAACACAAAATAAATGAATTTCACCAAGTAAGCATCACCAGCACCTCAAAATTTTCCTATTTCCACACTCCCTCCAAGTCATCATTCCACCAAAGGTAGCTACTGTTATTTTTAGCAGATTTTTGCCTGATTTTGACGTTTATATAAATGAATGCACTCTTTGGGTCTAGCATCTTTTGCCCAATGTATTTGTGAAATTAATTCACACTGTTGAATGATTTATAGTTTATTCACTCTCATTGCTGTGTAATGTTGCATTTTGTGAATATATCACAGTTTATTTACATATTCAACAGTTGATGGGTACGTGAATAGTAATGCAAGAAAATTATTTTGCATGTCTTTTGATAAATACCACACATTTCTTTTAATACAAACTGAAAAGAGAAATTCTTTGAACTCAGATTTCATATTATAACACTTATCTCCCTTATTAGGGTTCACACCGCTGAGGCTCCTTAAGCCTATAATATGGTTGGAATTTTAGGGCTTATAAACCTTAAGTATCTGGCTGTAACTTTAGAACTGCCAATAGAAAATCATGCAGGTTAATTGAGACAAGTATAAATGCTTGAGTTGATTGTCTTAGATCTGATCAACCTGAACTCTATAAAATACTCATAACATAATTGCTATTATTTTGCAATTAGCATGGGGATCAAAAGTTTATTTTTGTTGTGTATGTAAGTAAAAATTTTATCAGTTATAAATGTATAAATATAATGTCAAGGCTTCACAGCAATATCTTTGGCTGTCCGAGTATCTTAGAAAAAATATATAGCCAGATAGAGAGATAAATAGAGCTGAGTCCTCACCTTGTGAGAATATTTATTCAAGACTCATTTATGGTCAACACTAGAAATTCACATATTATTCCTGATATGTCAACAGGAAATACTTCTCTACTCAAGTCCAGGTTTGGTGATTTCCATTCAAATAGTCAATTTATCCTGGCTCTAGCTAGCCTCCTTCTGGCATACGTAAATCAGTTCTAGATACGGAATGTATATAACTTACTTCTTGAACACAGCATACCTACCCTGCAGTTCAATAACTCCTGCATACTGCATGTCCTTGAACCTCTTTCCTGCATCATTTTCTACCAACCCAGCACATCTTGTCCTCCACATGTAACATGCAATACTTCTGTTTGTTTTAACTTACCACTTCCTATGACTCACTGTAATCATGATTTAATCAAAATGTCATTCATAGTTCTAATATAACCTTAATTTCTCAAGGACTTAAAGTAATTGTCCTCAGTTATATCAGTTCATACTCCAACCTCTGATTCTCTGTGGACTCAACACCCACGTAATTATTTCTAGCAGTCCCATAGGGACTTCTTACATGTGCTCACTTTTCTAGGTGCTCTTTATTCCCTTCACTGGGGCTCTGTGGTGATGCACTCATGGAGACGTCCTAAGTAGTTCCTCTCTGCCAGATATTTTCTCCCTTTGTTTATTTCTTGGCTTTATGTGTGTATATGCTGGCTCACTGTCAGGGTCCAAAAGGGCTGGGTTGAGTGACAAATCAAAGTAAGTGATTATAGATGCCATGCTATACTAAGAGGTTATTTCTTACCCACTCCAAGGATTAAATCAAGACATCATTGCCTGGCTTCTTCTACCCTGAGAAGTCCTTTCCCAGTAGGTCCTCAAGCTTCATATGCACATGGACTTTGGGGTGACTATCACCATCAACATATTCAGGGCCCTCAGAATCTCACTTAGCTTCACAAAGAAACTCTACACAAACATTCTGAATTAGGCTTTGTATTATCCCAAATGCCATGGTTTCACCAGACTCCTTGATAAGCTTACATCTGGGCTATTTTCCAGTGTTGGGGTAGACAGATGTAATCAACACGGAACCAAGAAATGAAATGTAATCATTAGGTCATTATTTCTCTTTTATAGGAAAGGGAAAGCATTTACCTAAATTAAAATCTTTTAGAAGATGCAAAATACTCAAATCCAAAAGTCAAAATTATAGACAATAGTTTTGCAAAAAGTGTGTACTTGGTATCTAATTTATTGACACTGTTTTGTTCTCAGCATCTGTAACTCCTTTAGCAATTTCCTTCCTTTCCTTTCCCAGGTTATGTCCCTTTTCCCTTGTTGTAATTTACTCCTTTGAGTTCACCATCAACGCTCTTGCCTTTCTCTATCATACTTGTTTAGAAAATATTGACGATATTTACTGTAGTTAAGTTCAGTGTTCAGCTCTTCCCATTCGGTCCCTTAACACCTTGTCAAGGAATGACACAAAGTCATGATGATTGGTGTCATCTTAAATTTAAGGTCATGATTCTTAAGGGAGCCTCTTACACTGTCCAGCAATTCTGCTACATTTCCCTATTTAACGTTTCTCCCTCCATTCATTTTCTACCTTATTGTCTCTCTTCAAATGTCCATCATCCCACTCAGCTGTTCTCATTTCTGATTGATGACTTCACTGATAAAACAGCAGAAATCAGACAAATACTCCCTCACTTCTCCACTTCTCCCTCCGCCCCTCTGCACATCTGTACCCATGTACTCAATCTCACTCCTCTCACAATGGGTGACCTCTTCTACTTCTGTCTCAGGCCAGTTCCTCCACTGTGTCCTGGTATCCACCTCACATCAAAGCTGTTGCTCCTATGGTTATTCCTTTTCTTTGCTGCATCATGAGCTGGCCCTTCCCGACAGGATGAACAACAGCAGCCAATGGGCAATCTTTAGATCTCTTTGAGAGAGTTGTCCAGACTCTCTGCTTTCACCTCCCCAACTTGTACAAAACTAAAATCCATTTGTTCATGCACAAAATTAAAATCCATTTGTCAAGGTCACCAATGATTTTATCACTTTCAAAATTGATGGTCAATTATTAGCCTTCACCTCCCTTAGCCTTTAAGATGTTTTTGACATAATGAAACCATCTTGAAACATCTTCACTTGGCTTCAGGGCCCCACTCCCTCTCCATTTTCCTCTTGCCTCATTGTCTACTTGTTCTCAGTTTCTCTTGTATTGTCCTCATTTTCCTGACAATACACGTGGCAAGGCCCTTATTTATCTGTAATTCCTCATTAGATGAGCTCATGTAGATCTGTGTCTTGTTAAGTACAATTCAGTTCTCAAGATTCCCCAAATTCTTCCCCCAGTGCAAGACCTAAGGTACTAAACTTTAAGCTTATGTGGTGATGGCTTCACTTCCGCACACTTCAGCCTTTGAAACATATAAAATCATCTGCAACTTCTTTGCTCAAAATTATTTAATGGCTTCTCAGCACACTTGTAACAAACCTTGTGCTAAATGCCTGGCATGGCCTGACACAGAATGACTTTGTCCCCCGGCTCTGCCCTTTTCTCACGCACCTGCAGCAATTCTGGTTTTCTTACTACTTCCTGAGCAGTCTAAGCAAGTTCCTATCCCAGGGTGTTTGCTCCTTGTATTCATTCAACCTACAAAACCTGCATTTTTCTCTCATTTTATTCAACTTTCAGTCTAAAAGTCTCTTCCTACGGAAAAGAAAATCCTTTCCATAGCAACATATTTCAAATAGCTGCCCTCATTGGTCTGCACCTCCTACCTCTGGCTTTTTTCTTTCACAAACACGTGTGTACTCATGAAGCTTTGTGTTAAGCTTGTCATTTGAGGCCCATCTTGGCCACTAGATCGTAAAATACCTCTCGGCAGGGCCATATTTTGCTTACCACTCTATCTCCAGCACATATGAAGGTGTCTGACATGTGGTAGATGGTTAGGAAATATTTATTAAACACATAGATTGGTCCAAAAGAAATAATCATTCATCTAAGAATGTTGACAATCTTATCAAAACCACCACAACATGACAGCTCTAAACCTGTGTTTGCAAGGACAATCCTCCCTGATTCTCCACCTTCAAAGGGGAGGTGCTTTTTTTTTTTCTTACTCTATTCAGTTTAAATAATCTATTTAAAAAAGAGATGATGAGGAAGGGAGAGCAATCCAGTGATAATCTGGGTGCTGGAGACGTGTCAGAGATGGGAGAGGGACAGTACAATACAGCTGGAGAGTTTGGGTGAGCTTCTAACCGGCCTTGCTCCATCTTCTTTCATTGACTTTCCTTTAACTTCTCTACTATTGGTAGAGTTTCATGGAAGCAGGTGGGTTGGGTTAGTGGGGCTATGGACTATTACTTTTAGGATTTTTTTAAACAAATGAAAAGGAATTGCAGTATTTTCAAATTACTCATGCTACTAGTTCTTTATTTTCCTGTTTTATTATTTTATGAAAAGAACAAATGGAAAAAATGTTGAGAGAAATTTTAAACAATGGTATGAAAAGAAACACGTGTGTACGCACTATTCCGCTTAAGAACTAGAACATTAGATGGATACATTCGAGGCTCATTGTCTGCCCTGCCCTGCCTGTATCACCTTCTACATGCATACACACCTTGCAGAAGGCCACTGCCCTAAATGTTCAATCACTCCCTTGTGTTTTTATTGTTTTACTACAGATTTATGTATCCCTAAAATATATTAAGTTTAGTCTCTTTAAATAAATAGAATTAGATAATAGTATTAGTATCAGTTATCTGTGACTTGCTTTTTTCATTAAAATTAGTTTTTTTCTTTGGAGTGGACTGATGGTGAGGAATTGCTTTTTCCTAGTTTATATATTTATAGTCTTTCTTTTGACTTCCATCTTTCAAGGGTACTGGCTTTTCTTCCTCCTGTGACTCCTGTCAATCTGGGCAAAGGCTAAGGAAGTAATACGTTCTAAATTGGCTGGTTTAACATACACAGAGGCGAAAGAATTGGTGGAAGTACATGAACATTAACAAGACAGAGGCACATAGAGAAAAAAATGGGCATCAGAGCTCTTACTAAGGAAATTAGTCAATATACCAGAACCGTAGGAATGGTAGGACCGCAGGAGGTGGGGTCCAAGAATGGACTGAATGGGATGCTAAGGCAAGACGGTGGGAACATACCTGGATGAACAAAGACATAGCCAATCTGACTGGACACCTAACTGAATAGATATGTCAGTAATGCTATTAATGTTTCCCATTTCCCAACTAGAACTTTGCTGTACATGGAGTAGGGTTTGAATATAAAAAGAGGTGTTTAGTGGCCACATCTGCCAGGTTTAAAAGGAGCAAGGGACAAGGAACCAGGTGCACCATTATTTAGCTTACTGTATAATCAAAGCCAGTCTTGGCCTCTGTCACTTAAGTTAATAAATACATCATTAAAAGGGTCACCTTTCAGCCTGGAGCTGACAGGTTATTACCTTCATGGTCCCACCTTCCTGCTCTTACCTGTTTCTAAAAATCTAGTGCTGACAGCAAGGGTGGATATAAATACTTTTGTTTTGCCTCTGTCCTAGACTATAGCTGAATATCCTATTTAAAATAAGAGTGTTCAAAATCATAATTGTTTTTATCCTGACAAACAAAATCATAGGGATGCTTCATTTGGAATAACTTCATTTGGATAGTAACACATTCTATTACTATTTTATGCGCCAAATGTTTGAGAAAAGAAATTAATACTGATCTAAGTGAGTATCCTTTACAATACACACTGCTTTAACAAAGTATGAGGAATAATGATACTGAAGACTTTATAATTATATTCGTTTGTAATTATGTTCAAGATTTAAATAATTAGAAGCTAATAGAATTAGAAGCTAATAGAAGCTCAGTAGAAAGTGAATTCCGTTGATGCCCACCTCGTTAAACTGTGTTTGCAAGTTCACTGCCCCTTCTCACCGTGGCGTGTACACACGGGTACGTCCGTGACACACGCACGCACGTCCATGACACACGCACGCACGTGTACGTCCGTGACACACACACGCACGTCCGTGACACACGCACGTAGACACACGCATGTGCACATCCGTGACATACACACGCACGTCCACGACACACATGCACGCACGTCTGTGACACACACACTTACGTCCGTGACACATGCACGCACGTACATGACACACACATGCACATCCACAACACACACACGCACATCCACGACACACACACGCACGTCCGTGACACACGCACTCACGTCTGTGACACACACACACGCCCGTGACACACACACGCACGCCCGTGACACGCGCACGCAGCACAGTAAAAGCACGGTCAACAGGAAGAGCTGGTGCAAGTTCAGAGTGGCAGGGGTATCAGAGGCTGTGTAGTCCCCCCGCTTCTCACTGTGAGCACAATGTAAACCCAGAGAGGTCCGATGGCGTGCCTAAGGTGAGGTAGTTCGGAAGTGGCAGAGGGATCCAATATTGAGAAACTGCCCAAGTTTCACGAAGAAATGACTAGAAATAAGATTAGATGGTGGGTTTTTAGGCTCCTTGGGAGAAAAATGTTATCGCTCGCTAACCGTTCCTTTTCTTTGTCCTGAGCACGGGGCCTATTAGTTCTCATTTCAAAACGATCCTGAAGGACCTTTGGGCCAGGAAGTGTGTTGGGTGGGGAGGAAGGCGAGGCGTGCAGTGAGGGGTGAGGGGAGAAGGACAAAGAGAAGCGGGTTTCAAGGCGAACCCGGAGCGGCAGATAGGACGCGTTGGCTGTGATTTCTTCGTGGACGCTGGGACCTCTGACGTGGAAGTGTTTTTCTTAGTCCGTCATTATACAGGGATGTGTCCCAGGAATTCAGTGAGAAGCATCTAATTTTGATCAGCTGGCAGTTCTTTCTCATTTAAAAGGGCACTTAACACACAGGACTGTATCTCTAGCAAAATTGCTTGGTGAAAAAAACCCTATATTGGAAAAGAGCTACTTACAACAAAAACAGAATGCTAACAATTCCTTTGTAATGTCTCATTATTTTTATAATCTCCAATTAAATAGATTCCAGGAATACACACACACACACACACACACACACACACCTTTAATTATTATCTCTTGCTCAAGCTATTATGTAAAAAAAAAAAGACTTTATTTTCAGTAAATTAAAATACTTGCTTTTCTCATTGGTCTACTAGCTATTGTGAGCCAATTTTGAAAAAAATATGAAGAAAAAATAACTAAAATCAATAAAATAAAAATTAATGAAGTGCAACTTGTGACATATTTAAAGGACTAATTCTTCACTTTCAAGTAATAAGAGTCAGGTGCTAAATTGGTAATAGTAAGCACATTTTGTTGTTGTTGTTCAGAAAGTGGGAAAATAATTTAAGACAGGTATGGCAAAACCTCAATGATACTCTAAAATTTTAAGCAATGATTTAAAGAAAAGTCAATAAATATACTCACCAATGCCAGTGGCACCTACCACCCAGTGCTCACAGACATAACTGGACACAGGGAGTGCACTTGCTCAAGTAACACAGAACTTACTGGAAGACTAGCCTTTCCACAGTTCAGAGTTCACAACCAACCAAGTTTTGGTGATATAGACCTGGAAAATTAGCAAGTGAGAAAAAGGAAGTCTAATAGTATAAACTGTATCAAGAGATACAAGGAAAAGGCTAAAAAAAGAAAGCTGCGAGGACATATTTGGCTACAGTAGGGTCTGAACGTCAGAGGAGGATGAGAGGACAGAGGACTTAGACTTTCACTAGAGACAGTCCCATCCCATCCTTCATACTTAGGGAAGCGAATAAGGCAAGGAGTGAGCTGCTCAGAGCAGCGTTTCCTTTCAGAGGTGAGGTCTGGCCTCTTAATTCAATAGGCTCTCAGCCTAAGGGAATCAGAATGCAAAATTCCAGATTGGGAGGGAGGGAAAAGATATATATATATATATATATATATATATATATCTCAAGGCTGAAATATTTGTGCTTTAAAGCAGCAGATTATCATTTCTAATTAAATTTATTCTCTTACAACACATTTTTTTTTCTACAAAGAAACAAGTAAAAACATGCTTGGGTCTGTTTTCATAGTACATATGTGCTAGAAGTTAACTTAGAAAGTCTCATTGATTCACTTATTGAAACATTAACTAAGCACCTAGTATTTGCACGCAGTTTTCTAGATAATGGGGGCACTAAGCTGAAAGTCGTCTGACTTCTGTCCTCAAGGAGATTACTTTCTGATAGCAGAGAAGGCATATGCACCAATAATTAAAAAGAAAGTCAAAAGTGATGAACATCGCATGAGAGTGAAAGATGCTTTTCATTCAGCCATTCGTCAAATATTTATTATACACTTTTTATGGAGCAGGCACCTGGAAATGTGCTGGGGATACAATGAAACCCTCCCTCCCCCCCCCCCCCCCCCCCCCCCCCCCCCCCCCCCCCCCAAATCTCTGCCTTCGTGGAGTATGGGTAGTACTGAGGAAATGCAGTCAATAAGGCAAATACATATGCTAGGTTCGTGGTAAATGCTGTGAGTAATGATGGGGTGCTGGTGAGGATGGCGGTTGATACAGGTGACATGTGCTCTTTTAATGATGGTGATCAGGAGAGGAACAGAGAGACAGAGAAGGAGGTACTCAGGGAGGGCACTTGCACTTTACTGGGGATAGAGGGTGTCAAATATTAGGGGGCCAAGAAGTCTAGGTGGAACCTGTGGAAAACAGGGGGGACCTCCCTCTGCCTAAATGCTTTCAAACCCCAACAAAATACACACACAGAGAGAATCATAGGTGCATGCATATATGCAAAATAGAAAGGTGGCATATAAATACAGGATACTTAAAAGAGAAAACAGTTCATGGGTTGACGAAATAGAATGTGAGTGCCTCCGTTTCCTCCTCCCCAAAAGTGGGGATAGGACTGTTACTATTCTGGAGCATCAGCAATACTTGAGGGAAGTGTTTTACCTTAAAGAGTCCTTCTTTGGGGCAAGTGTGGGAAGAATCATGTGTAGATAGTCATGTGTTAGAGTGCCTAAGGTGGCGGGTGGGGGGCTTTTAACTATACAGAGACTCTTTGAATACGTGAAACACATGATGATGATCTTTAGGGCAGGTCCTGGGCAAGGAACAATACTGTACTTTTAGCCCTTGGGCTCTGAACAACGGCAAAGGCTCACGGGACACTCTTCCTCCATTACTCTGCTTTTGGTTGTTTTTTGGTACTCTACATTGGTGTCCTTTCTCTAATTTTTTTCTGACTTAAACAATTTCATGGCGAGAATCATGTAGTGATAGCCAGCTACAATACCAGCGCAGTTCATGGAAATGAGACTGTTTTACTGAGGAATGAAGTGATGTAGACTGGATCAGAAGGGGCCTGGGTGGAAGTGGCAGGAGGGCCGACCTTCCAGGGCAACTATCCAGAGCCAGGATCTGCAAGCTCTTGCTGTAATGGGTCAGATGGTAAATATTTTAGGGTTTGCAGGCCATAAAGTCCTATTTCTAATAACCAGGTGGCTCTGCCATTGTAGCAGGACAACATTCAGAGACTGCATAAACAAAGAGGCGTGGCTGCATTCCAATAAAACTTTATTTTCAGAACCGGTGATGGGCCGGCTTTGGCTCATGAGCCATCATTTGCTGACCTGACCTAGAGAACCCATTGCTTCTGTCCTAGTCCTGTCCTTCAGTGTGATTTACACAGGTCCCAGTCTATTCACCCTGTCTCAAAGTAATCTCCCACCGTTCTGTTCTCCACACGACTCCTGAGGGTTTGTTCTCACACTCACACGAGATCATGTCGTTTACCCACTTTAGTCCCGCAGTTCCTACATCATATCTGTCCCTTAGCCATGCCTGCTGACTCACTGTCAGGTTCATCTTAGGAGCTAACTTAGATTAGGCTCCAGGTCACAAGAAATGGACTCTCCTAGAGTGTCAGCAGGGCCCCACTGCCCCCAACTGCATTTCAGATGTGACTTACGTGCTTCCCCCAACGCCCACCCCACCCCACAGCTGACACTGAGGCCTCTTGGGCAGATGAGAATGAAACCTCCTTTGTACCCATCAGGAACTTCCTTAAGAGGGATAGATCTAGTGAGGCAAGATCTCAACTCTTTCAGATTTTTTAAGTTACTATTTATTCTAACCCACAATCTCACTGAAATTTTTATGGTGCTTCTCATAAATCCTAGACCTTGAACAGTTTTACTTTGTAACCCTTTCCCACTGTCCCCTGGTATATATTAAGGCTGTAACATTTGCTAAACCTATATTGCATCTTGCCAGACCCACGCATAAAGCACGCGTGTAAACAAAAAATCCATTTTTTTA
This sequence comes from Lyroderma lyra, assembly GCA_004026885.1. Taxonomy (NCBI): domain Eukaryota; kingdom Metazoa; phylum Chordata; class Mammalia; order Chiroptera; family Megadermatidae; genus Lyroderma; species Lyroderma lyra. The sequence goes on along the minus strand of PVJL010003041.1, from coordinate 69,935 downwards.
AAACCTGCATTTGATCAGTATTTTAGATACAGTCTTCCCAGCAATCTTGCATTATCAAGAACTCAGAGAGTCTTAAAGGTGTCCAGTAATGGCTTTGCCACATTCTAATTGTTTACATAAATTAATACATTAAATTAATTCACAGAAAAAAGTTGAAGAGTAAATACCATTGCTGTCTTCGGTTTTTAAATGAGGAAACTAAGGGAAAAAGTGCTGCAGTACCTTGTGTCTGGTACATCCTGAGGAATTGAAGCCCCTCCTTGTGACCATTTCATGATTTCATTTACTGGGCTCTATCTCCTACTGCAGTCATACTTACTCCCACTTATTTCTCTCTAAAGATGGAGCACTGACACACTTAAAACTTCTCTCTGCATGTATGTTTCTCCACACTAAGTTGCCAAATGAACATATATACGGGGTCTGGCAGAAGGCACGGCCCTTTTTTATGAGCTGGTAATTAATACCAAATCTACTATTACAAAATCATGAGCATGTAATTCTGTGACATAACTATGTTTTAGCTACTCTCACAAGGGCGTTACTTCTGCTGGACCTTGTTAATGCATATACAGCACAACTGAGCATTGGATCTTTAATTACACGTAAAAATAGTAACAAGGAATTTGGACCCTTTCAAAAATATTTAAGTTTTATGGAACGACACACAAACTGTATATTATGTGAATATAGTTCATATTACATAATAGAAAAGTAAAAGTTATTAGACTGTGACCAAGACAATGACATGATATGCATTATCAGTACAATTTCCTCTCTGTTCTGGAATTTTAGCAGGAACTTGGCTTTCACATATATAGCCTTACTGATTTTTCTGTCTACACCAGGATAGGTCAATGGAGAGTCAGTGGCTGCATTTCCTGATCTTGGTCTTTATGTTGCTCAGAAAACATTGCTGTATTTTCCAACACTTGGATATTAGCCCCTCAGCACCTGCCTAAAGGAAGATAAATTCAAAAAGGAATTCTTGATGACACAATTTTGCCTAAGTAATGACAGTGGCTCACATTTATAAAACCTCTTTATACCCCTAAAGCCTCAGAAGCCGTTGTTTTATTTGGCCCTCACAATGGTGCTGTGATGAACACAGAGACAGTTTCATTGTTCATGTTTGTTCAGGGACACTGACACTTCAAGGGGTTAAGCAGCAGGCTTGTGCTCACCGATGAGGAGCTAATTGGAGACTTGTAACCAAGTGTTCCGACGTACAGCTTGTGAAAGGTTCAGCCGCAGTCTGGACTATCTTTGCTTCTTGAAGAATACAGCCTACCTCTTCCCTTCGGGGCCTTGTATGTAAATTTCCCACATTGGCTGCCACATTTGCAGTTATTTTGCTGATTCTACTCTCCTCACCTGATACCTTATTTTACATTCAGTTCTCCCCCTAGCGGCCAACCTTTACTGGCTTGCTATGCTCTAGATTCTGAGCTTTTAGTCTTCTAGTTTTGAAGTGTATTTCAGTATGTCCCACTAAGTTTTCCTTATTTCTAAATCTTAGTTATTTCCATCTAGAACAAGCTTGTCCAACACTGGGTCTGCGGGCCGCATGTGGCCCAGGATGGCTTTGAATATGGCCCAACACAAATTCGTGAACTTTCTTAAAACATTACAAAAATCATGCACAGGTCTTTTTGTTAGCTCATCAACTATCATTAGTGTATTTTATGTGTGACTCAAGACAATTCTTCTTCTTCCAGTGTGGCCCAGGGAAACCAAAAGATTGGACTCCCCTGGTCTAGAACATTAATTCCAGACATACATGTATTGGTAATGATTTCTTCATTGATCAATTGTTGGGAACCATTGTGCTCGTCATTTTTGTCCTCACAGAGGTGGCCCAGATGGGCACATTCTGCACAGACCACCAGCTTACCCTGTGTAATGAGCATGAAAATATTACTCAAGGATAGCTAGTTAGTTTTAGCTTACAAATGTATTCTAGTTTCTAAAGCGTGGATTTTAAGTGTCAGACGTCTAAATCACATTCTAGCCAGAGGTTAGTCCAGGCAGTAAGACCCTGGGAGCACGTGGCTGACATGAGAAGTCTCACAAAACATTTAGGAAATGCCATATGCTGGGGAGGATGCACAGAGCCAAGAATATGATGGTATCAAACACAAAAAGGATGATAAACTCCAAATTAGGGGGCTAATGGAAGCATCAAAGACAGAGAAAGTGAGAGTTAGGAAGAGCCCAGAACAGCAAGTCCATATTGGGAAGTCAGAGGTACAAGGAGAGAGATCCTTTGGGAAATTGCCAGAAGGTAGGCTGACCAGATGTACCATTTGAAACGGGACAGAAAACAACAATACAGACCCATTTCAAACAGTATGTGTGGTCACCCTACTGACACCTTGACTTTAGCCCAGTGAGTCGAGGCTGGCCATATGTATCATTTGAAACAAGACAGTACCATTGCTTTTCTCTCCTATTTAAACCAGTCATCTGGTCAGACTCTCAAAAATGGATCTTGCTAAAGGCAGCTCCCACATGGGAGCTAATGAGCATCACCTCTCCTTCTGGTTATGCACTGTGGTACATTGTACCTCATAGAAACTGTATACCTGGGGTTATTTCAAGGTTATTAATTAATAATAAAGGAGAAATTGTATGGACTTAAATATATTAAGTACATACAGCATCTCAAAACATAAGCCTAGTGCCTGGCAAATTAAAGACAGAACCCCAGCTTTGACATTCACACAAGAGTGAGTTACTGTGGCGGGTGCAAGTACAAAATAGTTTACTCTAGAAATAAAAGCAAACACCATTTCTTAATATCCTAAGTCAACCTTTTCTTTTTCTATAAGAAAAATTTTGTTTAGGCCACAAAGAATGTATTGTGAAACATGTACTGTATTCTCAATGTTTCCATCATTTTAAAATGTGCTCCTAGTAGTGCATGTAAATGGCTTAATCGTGAAAACCAAGTGACACAATGGTGACATACTGCTGTGACTATATTGTATACATCTTTTATGACATGTTTCACTTGCTTTAACTCTCTACGGCAGTAAATATCAAGGAATAACTCTTTACTCTTTAAATTGCATACAGAGTAAAAGCAGAGAAACTGTTTTTTTAAAATGTCACCAATAATATGGTGCCAATATATTATAATGGAAATAGCACCTAGTATGTGTTTGGGCATTCATTATAGAGGTGAATAAAAAGTAAAACACAAGATGTATTATGTTATATCTATTTAATTCATTTCCTTTTTAATATATATATGTTATAAGAAATCAGTCTTGCCTGACAACCATTACTTTTTCCTGTCAGATCTCAGAAAAGCTAAGGCATCCAAAGAATGGACCCGGTATACATGAATAGAATACCAAAAAGTGGTCTACACTTTGCCTAGACCATGAAGATTTACTAGAGTTAGAACAATACCTGGAACTACTTCAAAATTCTCCTAATTGGAACAAAAAATGAAACAGACAAGTAAGAAGCCTAACAGTTGTTATACAAATAAGAAATGTTTTCAGACGAACAGAGGAGAAAGTCTCAGGCAGCCATCCTAGCCCCTCCATTGCAGATGGATGTGGGGTGGGGGTAGGGGTGCAGTCCAGGATAAGGAACAGCTGAAAATAAAATGTTAACCAGGGCTCCTGAAGACAGCTAAGGAGTCTGTCACAGCACTCGGGAGGAGAAGCGGAGATGCCCAACCAAGGGATGGATGGAAAGGTTTGTCCTGTGGAAAGCACCTTCTTGCAATGAATTATTGAGAAAATAGCCTCACAGAGAATGTTTAGACTGGTTAAAAGAGGTCTGTTGTTATCAAAGGTAGAGGAAGAGACCTTTTGGGAAATTGGTATAAAATACTGTTTATTTTAGGTTCCTTTTATTACTGACTAGTTATTAAGCCACGTGTTTTATAAACAAACCTAATTGAGTTAAAACAATAACAAACCTAATTGGGTTTACATTCCTGGCCAAAGCACACTTCTGAAAAAAAAAACAAAAACAAATGCCCACTAACATGAACCCTGTTTACTGAAACACACAACTCTCTAGGGTGCTGGAACTGTGTTGTGGGGGTCACAGGGAATTGTCCTCATGTGTGTTCTACAGTGTCAGGAGAAGGTCATGGGAGCACGCCACAAATATCCTATATCCTAGGAGTCTTTATAAAGAGAACATTTATCTTAATTAAGTTTCTAACTCATTTTGAAAATAAGACACCTCAAAATCAGATTACCCATGCCAAGCTGGGAACTATTCAGTTCATTTCTGATATGCAGGAGAGGAAATGGGCTGTTGTTATCTCACCAGGGAAAGCACTGTTGAACTTACAAAAATAGAATAATGCTGAGGACATACATATTTATGCAAGGGTAGGCGCTGTGCTGCAGCACTCAGACAAGGGTGGTGCCTACACCTCTTACCCGATCTGGGCGCAGAGATCTTTACTGTGCTTCTTAGAGGTTTCCAGCCCTACGTGTCCGTTGTCCTTGTTCCACTTCCCGGGAGCCAAATAAACATGATCTTTATGATCAGGCTTTTACTTCTAAACCGCTACCATGATTGACATTACATTCTAATATTGAGTCTTCACTGTTTGATCTATTTTTCCCCTCATTTTAGAATTCATTATGGGGCCTTTGGCCCAAGTGCTTAACATGGTCTTCTCAGCTAATAAAACTTCAGTTTGCCACCCAGACCACACTTGACATGCTTCCTCCCTCCCATAGCTGTGTCGTTTCAGATGAACAGCTAGCCTATCCCCACTCACATAAGTACCCAAACTGGGCACAAATGCTCTTCTGCTCTGTGTCCCCATTCTCTAAGGCATCAGGATTTGCCCCATGACTTTATAGTGGCTTGGTGGCTTCATTAAAATAGGCCCTAGAGCATAGTAGTTAAGTGTATCTCCAGGGTCTTATGTACCCGCAGTTCATGAGTTATATGATTTAGGGACAAGTGACTTGGTATCTTTGAGTTTCATCATTGTTATTTGTCAGATGAAGAAAATAACAGCCATTTCATAGACTTACTATGAGGATTTAAGTTGGGATATTGTTCATAAACTCTTAGAATATCTGAGTTGGAAAAAGCATTCACTGAGTGTGTATGTTGTTGTACTGTTGGTATGGCTATGACTTATTTGTCGTAGTACAGAAGGTGTTAGTATCTTAGCTGCTCCAAGACAAGTTCTCCTGGCAGATGTTTAATCCATTTATCTTCTTGCATTAGCTATTTCTGTTTTTGTTTCCCGATTTACAAATGCACAGTCATACCCAGGCCTGGCTGTCCTCCAGCACCTGTAACTTCTGAAAACACCTTCCAGCAAGTATTGGTTACTGAAAAAAAAAAGCCTATCATTGCCCAAGAAAACTTTTGTAGTTGTAGAAAGCTTATATATTATTAATATTTCGGCCTAAGCAAAGGAAGAATAACTTTTCAGCTAGGTTCCAGTCAGATACTTTAAAATAGAATATGCTTACTCAGAATCTTCTCTGATAGCAGTTTCTCATTGCATGTTGCCGTACCCCCAAATTTGGGTTCCGGTCACCAAAGTTGAAATTTTCTGTTTTGGCCACCCCAGAATTTGGCCACCTCATCTATACTTACAAGTGAGTTACATATTTACAACAATATGACTAAAAGAGATGCTTTTAACTAAAACCTTTCATTAATTTAAAACGAAAATAGGAGACTCTGGCTATGATGAAATATCAGATTTTGGACTAAATCATCCATTGAGAACAATCTGAAAAGGAAGCTTCAATGTAAACAAGTTGTTCGAGGAACTCATAGAGCTACCGAAGTAGCAAGATTATGTTTGGATAATACCTGGAGGAGAAAAGATGCCCAGAGAGTTAAACTGAGTATCTTGTACCACTCTCTTGAGCTGACTACAGAGAGTTAAAACTGAAGAACTAAACAGAACTTTCTAAGATTCACAGGAATAGGAAGATAAAAATTCAAGTTCAGGAACTATTAAGAAGGGGGCACTGTTGAAGGTAAAGCAGACACAGACCAGCTTCAGAAGGATCGAATCTCAGTTTTGAGTCTCATCAGTCCCTGGCTTGACATGATTTCCCCCAGTCTAGCTGTAATATCAGAGATAAAAGCAAATTCTCCCTATAGAAGGTAATACTGTAGAGAGTTCAGCTTATTTCCCTAACAATGTTTAGTTGGCACTTAGTCAAAAATGATCAGGCACTTGAAGACCAGACTTGATTTAAACTGTAAAGTTTTTAAAAAGACAATAGAAATTGACTTATAAGAAGCTAGACAATGGAGTTATTTATATCATCTTTAAGATGTGACATGATTATTTTACTCAAGTAATTATAAAAATAAGATTGAGAATTAGAATTTCATTATATAACTGGAAACTATTAAAAAGACAAATAATCACATTGTACACCTTAAACTTATACAATGTTTATGTCCATTATGTCTTAATAAAGCTGGGAAAACCAAATGAAAAAATCAAGAGCTGAGTACAAGTATTCAGTTCTTGATTTTTTATTTAATAACTGAAACAATTTATAGATAAGAGTAACATTATATTAGGCACTTCCAACATGGTAATTAGTAGACGAGGTGTGCTAGAAACACAAATGTCAAAAACATGACTAGAAAAAAAAGAAAAGAATAAACAGGTACACAAAATAAAAATGTGATATTTGGAATACAGGGGAAATATCTAGTATATGATGAGAAAGTAAGACAGTGGAGCTGAGGGAATACTGAAGAAACACTTATTGACAAACTCCCGAACAGCAAGATTATAAAACAGCAAGAGAAATCCTAGATACAATTATAGTGAAATTTCTGAAATAAAAGAGAGTATCTCAAATGCAATCAGAGAAAAAATACTGGATATCTTACTATCCAGCATTTCCATTCTTATGTACATGGTGCAATTGCGTGCGCGCGCGCGCGCACACACACACACACACACACACACACACAGAATACATTTGTGAACCAAAAGACATTTAGAAGAATATTCATAACAGCAGTAACCAAAGTAGAAATAACTAAATTCTTTATCAACTGTAGAATAAATCTAAATTAGTATATTTTACATTGAAATAGTATAGAACACAAACAACAAAAGCCACAATGCAATAGCATGACTTAATGTACTAAAGCAAATGTTGGAAAGAAGCAGCTGGATTAAGAAAAAAGGGTGCATAATGCTAAGTCACTTACATGAAGGTCAAATAGAGGCAAAACTAATCTGTGGTGTTAGCAGTACGGATAATGGGTACCTCTGAGAAACACAGCAAATACAGTGCTGGAGGAATGGCTTCTGGAGCACTTACAATATTCGAGTTCTTAACCTAGGTGATGGTTATGTGAGCTTGTTCTTTTTACTAGAACTCATGCAGACGTACAAGTATACATTTTGCCTTGCTATATTTTTATGTTATACTTCCCAAAAAAAGTTTATTTAAAAAATAATAAACCTAAGAGAACAGAGTTTTCAGAATAAGTAAAACACAAGAAGAGTATACTTGATGTTTTCCCAAGCTTTCTCCCTCATCATTTTCCTCTTTTCTGTTTTTTCTTTTCCACAGAAAATAAAGCCTATTATTTCATATAACAGTTAATGAATACAGGATGACTTTATCTCCTTCATCAGATGGATGTTTTGTTTAAAACAGGCAGTCTCTGAGAATGTTTGTGGATATGAACCTTGTACTTCACCTCAGCTACATATTCCCCTTTCAAACTATGAGATCCTCCTCTTCAGCATCTAAGATGTTTTATTTCACATTTGCATCCTTCACCTTCTGCAAGGTGTCAGATATATCTTAATACAGTCAAGAAATGTTAAGAATTCATCCATTCATTTAACATATTTATTGAGAAACTGCTATGCACTGTGCACCATCTGCTACTCTTGATGTCAAGGTCAATGATCCGATAGAACAGGCCACTGTTCTCACGCATTGGTTGTAGATAGCTCTTCTTCCCTGACTCTGCTATGGAGAGGGACGTTTTTCTTTTTTTCAAGGTTCATCACTGAAATTGTGAAGCTTAAATTGAAAAGTAAAAAAATTCCCAAAGGATTCTCAATAAATGTGTCCCCTCTTAGGCTATCCAGAGATGGACAGCTTTACTTAGAGCAGCGGTTCTCAACCTGTGGGTCGCGACCCCTTTGGGGGTCGAACGACCCTTTCACAGGGGTCACCTAAGACCATCGGAAAACACGTATCAGATATTTACATGATGATTCATAACAGTAGCAACATTACAGTTATGAAGTAGCAACAAAAATAATGTTATGGGGGTCACCACCACATGAGGAACTGTATTAAAGGGTCGGGGCATTAGGGAGGTTGAGAACCACTAACTTAGAGGGTCTGTTCAGCACCATTATCCAATTTAGAAAAAACCTGATGTGAAAAAGAAATCTCTACAGTGAGTGGGAGTTTCTTACAGGACCTAACTATTAAAAACCATAGTCTTAGTGTTGAACTTCTTATGGTTCCAGGAAGACAACCTAGTGTTTCGGTAGTAGGTGTAGAATTTCTCATGTTGCTGTGTGTTTAAGGGGATGGGACTGTGGCTGCTGTTGTGGGTGGTAGTCACAGTTCAGCACTAATCAATACTGCAGTAAAATGGCATGTGTCTGGAAAAAAATGTAACCATTTAAAAATGTAACTTTCTGTGTACCGATAAATTCTTCTAGAAGATGTAGGAAGTCATATGTCGATAGAATTCTAAATCAATATTGCCCCAGGAGATATTACAAATATCAAAGAAGGCAAAACGACCAAAAAAATGGAGAAGGTTAAACAACCTGTTGGTAATTAATGTTATATTGTTAGTAACAACAATGAGCTAACAGACTAGGCAAACGTGTGTTAACACGATGCCTGTGAAAGGCCAGGAAAACAATAATGTTAGAAAAACTCGAGGAACTGGTTGTCATCCAATGACTTAGCTGCAGCACATGCCTGTGTAACTTTGCACTGCACAGAGGACTTTGTCCCCATGACCACGGTGTGGAAGCACCTGGAATACCACCTTTCACCAGAGCCTTTCCAGTCTTTCAACACCAAAGGAAAATCAAAGTGATCGAGACCAATGACTAAGGGTCTTAGTAGGCCGTTTTCTGATGGAAACATTAGAACTTGATGGGGACAGCCAACGCAAGTCCATTCTAACTTGTTATGACATGACTCATTGCTACATAGCCAGAAAGTCACCAGGCCGGTCCCATTCTCCGATCTTGGCTCCCTGAAGTGAATGCTGGGGATGAGACTGTTGGATAATGGAGAAATCCATCCTGTCCTATTTTGTCAGGATCTGCTGGATTTCCTGATGTGAGCATCTAGACCAGGATCCTTTGCATGCCTTCCCCATCCTTCCTTCCTGAACCAAGTCTGCTTTATCTCAATCTGCCAAACACATCAGACCACTGAGGATGGTTTAAATGGGGTCTGGAAATTCCTATTTCTCTCCCTGTATTCATCTTACTTCCTTAGCTTAAGATGTTCTCCTTCAGTTTCCACCCCAGGGTGGTGGTTCTCCAATTGACCTCTTCAGATTCGTGTTCCATGATGCTCAGTGACCTGGGAAGCTAGCCACTTCGGGATGTGTCACCTGTGCTTCTGGCCTTCTGGCTTCTTGTTGGGTTTGGCCAATAGGAGGTTTTGGCAAGAGAGCTGGGAATGCAAGTGGAGAGATCTGGGTGTTTTATTGGGTTGGTTTTTTTGGGCAGTGTTTCTGGTCCTCTGTCCAAAGCCACAACTCCCCTACTGTAATGATCCTTCCTTTGAGTTACAGCTCTAATTCTCTCACTCTGAATTTACCAGGCTAAGAAAGGTAGTGACGTCATGTTCTTGTGGATCTCAGCACGCTGTCTGTCCCTCGTGTGTCCCCTTAACCTTAACCCTGCCTGCCCGTTTGCGCTGGTCTCTTCATTAGATTTCCTTCTATTTCTCTTTATGAGCGTGCCATGAGTTCCTTCCCACACATGAACTCTTTCTCATCCCTCATGTTCCTGGTATCATTATAATAGCCACTTGCAACAGCTGTGGCGTCTCGGTCCATGACCTCAGCATGCAGGGAATATAATTATTTTTCTATAACAACTGTGTTTCAATTTTGAGTTTTCTGTTCCACCCTGGTAATAGGAAGTTAATCCTTAATTTGCAATCACCCTATTACCAAAGCAGTGTCAGATTTCAGGCATCCTATACAGCCCAGGTAAGGTGGCAGAACAACTTGTGCTTGAGGCATCAGTGCATTCAGGTGCATCTCTGTAATGGACATGGTGATGCCAGGCCCAGATCCCTCTTCAAAGACGGGCAAAGAGCCCTGGTTGCCAAGACTACTGTCAGAAGGTACCATATTTTGCCATGTATAATGCACGCTTTTTGCCCAAATTTGTGAGGAAAAAAGTAAGTATGCACATTATATGTGGGTAGTACTAACTCTATATTTATATAAATGTTTTTAATTCTTTTATTTATGCTTATGAATTAAAAGTGTAACTCTAGAAATCAACAATGACATACATATGGAAAATACCTTGGAATACGATAATCAGGTTTTTTATATATAAAAATTTTTTATACATAAAATTTCTTGTACCTTGTATCTGTTCTGTGTTTTATAATTATTTGTTACATGAAATTTCTTGTACCATATATGTTAAAAAATAAATTGTAAAATTCCTTTATAATACAGAAAAGAAGTACCTAAATATAAACAATTACAAGTTTGAATTAAAAAATTAAAATGAAAGATTTTTTTCTCTGAAGGTTTAGGCTAAAAACGTGGTTGCACATTACGAACAGGAGTTACTTATACACGGCAAAATATGTTAGCCTTCAGCTGATGCTGCGTTACCCAAGGCTCTGACTTTCCTGGGGCTGCGCGCATTCAGTGACAATTCCCTGTGGCAACATAAAGGCTCAGCCATTCTGGTCCAGAGCACAATAGCTTTGCAAGTTCTTTCTAGTTCCAGCATCTATGGGGTTGGCCCATGCCTTCATTGCTCTTGCATCACAACTCTGCTTTTTCCTCTGTCCTGACAATTCTTCTACCTCTCCTCCATAAGTGTTGATCCCAAGAGTACTACCTAATAAACTCCCTGCACCCTAAGCTCCATTACAGAGCTGCTTCCCATGGGTCAGATGTGTCTTTGGTCCTACCTACTTGTCGGTAACCACTGGCAGCTAGAGTGCTCCTTCTACTCAGCCCTTCTACCTACCTCTCAGGTTTGTTTCCTTCCTTCCACGTGTGCTCTCTCTGTTAGTGTCATATTTTTTGTAGATCAGAAGTCTTGTGTGGCATAGTTGGGCTCCCTGATTGAAAGTCTCACAAGGTTGCAATCAAGGTGTTAGCCAGGGCTGCAATCTCATCCGGGACACAGCTATAGAAGGAGCCACTTCCAAGTTCATGGAGTTGGAGACAGACTTACTCTGACTGTCATCTGGAGGCCATGCTCAGTTCCTTACCATGTAGGCCTTTGCAGCATGGCCCCCTGCTTCCTCAAGGGCACCAAGGAAAAGAATCTCCTAGCAAGATGTGTTTCAATCTTCTGTTACAGTGAAAGTGACATTCCATTGCCTTTGCTGTATTCAGTTGGTCAAAAGCACATTCTCACTCAAAGGGAGAGGATTTGAGGGCATGAGCAGCAGGAGGTAGGGATCACAGGGACCTCCCTAAAGTCCCTTCATCACATGTTGAAATCCGTGAGGTTACCTATGGCTTTGTCTGTTGAGATGCATCAGGCAGCTCTTTTCTTTCTGGGGTCATACTGTCTCTCTGGGAACCTCCCTGGAGTGTAGGGATCAGAACATTTCCCTCCAGGGCCAGGCAAACACTTATTCCATTGATATTCTCTCCATATCAGAGAAAAATGGAGACATAAAAAAGTAGGCTGACCAGACATGCCACTTTAAAAGGGACAGAAAACAATGATACTGTCTTGTTTGGATGGTACATATGGTCAGACTTCTGATACCTTGAATTTATCCCAGTGAGACTAGGCTGATCATACGTACTGTTGAAAATGGGACAGTGCTGTTATGCTCTGTTCCTCTTAAAATGGCATGTCTGATCAGCCTAATAAAAAGGGAAGTGGGGAGAACTGAGAATCTGGTCATGTTGCTGAAGTGGGGCGGTAGTAGCGGTAGTGGTGGTGGTGGTGGGGTGTGTGTGGTGTGTGTGTGAACTATTGCCTACTTACAGACATCTACCCAATGATTTTCCCACGTATTTTTTTTGGGGGGGGGGGTGCAAAGGAGAAGGAATGAGGAAGGATGGAGAGGGAGGAAGAAGGATGGAGGCAGAGGCAGCATTAGGTGACATAGGACCTAATGCATCTCAGAGAGACCCCTGGAGTACTAAGCAGTCCCATTTAGCATCTGCTGGCATTTAAACAAATACTCCCATTGACAATTCAATCTTGAATTTTCTACATTGCAATCTCAATTACTTAGCTTTCCACTAATTCGCATACCTGCAGGGTAGAACAGCAAAGTTCTCATTTGTTTAAGGAGGAGAAACCTTGCTCACTCTCACTAGGCTGAGAAGCAGCAGATTCCCACAAGATCACATAAACGTGAGGAAGCATTTCCCTACACCTTTGCCTATCAGTCCTCAAAGAGGGCCTGTGTCCCAAAGCTCAAGGCCACTAACATATAGGTAGTTTTAGGCAATGGTACCCATCCTTTGCATCATATTCATTGCCAAAGGTGCCCCCTAGGCACAGGTGAAATAGGCCTTCACATGCTGCCCTGTAGGGGGGTTGCCAGAGCTCCGGAGCCCCCAGATCGCTTCTGCCCCCGCCCTGCCCTGAGCTCATCTTTCACGTCTGTGAACTCCCTTTCTGTAGTTGAAAGTTATGGCCTAGCATTAACAGCACATCAGCAGCTAAGTCTACTCTGTACATGGTATGAAAAGAATTTGGGTGTATCCTCAACAAAATTAATCTAACCTAGCCCAGTGAGAGCACTGAAGGTGTTCTGTGATAATCTTGTTTTGCCTGACAACAAAGCATAAAAAAAAATGGCAGCATCACCTATAAAACCCCTGCGTGGGAATAAGGAACCCTAAATATATTTTAAGCATCATGTACATTCTAAAAACTGTATTATGTGCTTCACTTACATCATTTCATCTTATCTTCATAATCACTTTGTAAGAGTATAGATTAACATCTCCATTTTATAGATGAGAAATCATGGGTTTAGAGACACTAATGAATTGTCAGTGTCACAAAGCTGATAGGGATTGCCCCAGGAGTTAAGCCTAAGTCTGTGTCCTGTAATTCCCATTTTCCCACTGTGCTGCCTCCTGGAATTAGTAAAACATTTGTCTGGTGCCAAGCAACATTTCTGGGGGCAGCTGGGAGGAATGAGAAATGCAGGAAGCATGAAAGTGGGTGCTCCTAAACTTTCTTTCTCCAGCAGAAGTCGGGAGGAGTTGGCCTGCAGCCCCTTCCCAGGAGGTTTGTTGGTTGGTTGGTTGGTTTGTTTGGAAGCTGAGGCACAGTATCCTCCACAAATTCAGCAAAGCACATTACCTGCCTCCCATTTCTTCTTAAAGCAGGGTGGGCTGCAGGGCTCCTGCCCGTTCCAAACAGTAACTGCCCAACAGCCATCTCCCTCCAGATGCAATCATTTCTGTTTGTCAGAAAACACTGGCTTGAGAGTTTAAGAGAAGCAGCAAGAGGACCATGCAAGGTGAAAAAGAAACCATCAGCCATTAGTAAAATCTTCCCCTGGATAGGTTGCCCTTGCCATTTATTCATAAGAGAGAATTACAACATACAGGAAGGGAAAGAAGTCCAACCGTGTGAGAATAAAAAGCCAAAGCCTGTAAGAGATGGATTAGTGGAAACGGGTATAATTAATTGTTGACTTACATGGGAACAAGAGGATATAATCCCATTCAGGCGAAAGTGATTACAGAACACAATACCTGGAACATGGAGCGAGGCATTCGGTCAGTCATGGCTGTGATGATTCCTATTGTTATTCCGAGACACTTGTTTATAGAGATATGGGTTAGCTAGTCATAGCGAGCTGGTCCTGTGCTGGTAGATTCTAGAATAAACCTCTCATGTACACAAGACGTATGGAGGCACGTGGCCCGTACTGTGCGCTAGACACCAAAGGTAACCGTTTATTTTCCAAAATTCATTAATTTGAAATGCATATGCCTTAAATGATAGGGAAGAGGAAGTTGTAAAAAGTATTGTCTTGTTCTCCAGAGCATTTTCCCTCATAAGCAAATCAGACCAAAGGTCAAAGCTGCTCTCATATTGGGATCTATAAAGATAAGGGAGGTGGGGTCACCTGGCTTAGGGACATTTTGAGGTGGGCACAGAAAAGTTCAAGTCTGAAAAGGAGGAGGCCCTGGTCCCTTCTGTGCAAGGCGGAGTGTCTCAAGGAGAAGAGGCCGACGGCTAACTCCATAAACCAGAGAGGCCTGTGGAGGGGAGGTATTGATACGATACTGGTGTTACAGGGAGGGCTGGCTCTATCACTCCTCGGCCTTTTTTTTTTTTGCTTTTTGGTATGTGGGTAGCTCCCTGACTGGGAATCGAACCCAGGCCACAGCACAGACAGTGCCAAGCGCCAAAGCCTTAAGCCACTACACCATCAGGGAACTCCCTCCTCGGCCTTTTGACTAAGATCAAGTGGAAACGGCCCCATTTATGGGGGCCGAAGGTGGGGGCGCGGTCATTTTGCACTCCTTTTATACTTCCACGTATTTTTCCATCTAATTTCTATTTTTGTTTGTTTGTTTTGTTTTGTTTTTCAACTAAGTTCCTGCTTCACTTCCTTTTTTCCCCACGGGTGAGTTTTAAGTTAATTTTTAATTGGTTTTCTTAAAATGCTTGCTATATTTAAAATCTTCAGAAAAATAAAGGTAACTTGCAACTCTACTAACTTAGCAGGGCTTAGCTCCAAGTCTGAACCATTTTGAACCACCTTTTATTGTTTCATACAATGATTACCCAAAAAAGAAATGTTTTCTAATGCCTGGCAGTTACCATTTCTTTGCTAGAGAAATTCTATAATCTGGACTTGACTTTGAACCCGACAGCAACTTTCATGGAACTCTGAAGTATCTTAACACTGATCAACATGTTGTCACCGAGCATGCTTATCTATTGTTTATTCTATCACATGCGCGCATGTGATATATTCATGATGTCTGCCTTTTCTTTTAGGTAAATATAGTCAGGAGTTCACTAAGTGATGGATCGTTTCTATTCATCCCCCCGCCCCCAAGCTAACATTATCATTGCTAGAGGGTCTTTTGGCAGACCCCAAGGGTTGTAGCCCAGTTAAATGTGTGCCGAGCGCCGCATAGCAGAGCGAGGACCCGCGTGCTCTCATCTGCTGGGACAGTTGCATTCTCCTTGATGATGTAGATAATAGCACAAGCCTGAGTCTGGCTGGTGACAATAGGTAGGCATAATAGCTGCGTGCTGGCTTGGCAAAAACGACAGGAAAATGAGAGTTTTGATGTATTTTGATGGGAAAGCTCCCATATGCTTTCTATTTATACAAATTTAATCTCTTCCCCATACACTCCCACGACTGCAATCTTTCTTTTTTTGACTCTTTAGATAATGGACAATTACGAAAAAAGCCACGCCAGCAAAATACTTTTAAAAATGTTTTAGAGGGCTGAAGAGTAAAGGTCAAAATACTTTTTTCATATAAGGGTTGTTTTTTTTTCCATGATGCTATGTTATTCTACAGAATGTATGTATTTAGACAAAGCATCAAAGTCCACAATCAAATTCATATGTAGAAATTTAATTAAATAATTAAACACTCAGTACATAATTTGAACGGCAAGCATGCTTTTAGAGAATTGTGATGTACTAGAAAAGGAGACTCTCACCTTCTTCCTACCTCTAAGGTCATGGTTAAAGTCAAGAATCACTGGCTCTTGGGTGGGAATTAGCTCTCTGTACTGAGACTTTGGAGCAATAGAGAGATAGATGGAAAGGGAAAGAGGGAAAGGAATATCCGGGGAAGAATGGAGATTTTTATGGAGAGACTTGAGAAAGGGCACATAAGACAGCTAGGCAAACCCCTTCGCCTCCCTAGAAAACCCGCGAGCCAGGCTATAGTGATCAACTGACTTGGGAATCTCTGATTCTTTTTCATACCTTACTCTCCGAGCTCTCAGGATGCAGCTCTACAAAGAAATGAATGCAGGATTCCCAATGTGCCTCCTGGTCTTATAAACATAAGCCCTGAACCACACAGAATGGGCCCCAATCAGCAGAGAAACTCTTTGTCTTCACTAGGAATGCATTTCCTATGGGGAGGTATATCAGTCGAAAATCGCATTCCCCCCGACACACACCTTTTGCCACTTGGTATTGGCTCCAAGACTTACACAGGGCTACTGCTTAGTCCTTGTGTGTAAAACTTGACCCTTATATTTGGGAAGCAGCCTGAAGGCAGGATGGGCAAAAGAAGACAACCATGTTGGCACTTTTTCTGCATTTAGCGGGGGATCAGATGTGTCACCCACTTTCAGTTGTAGCTTTGGAGATACAATGAAAGCACTTGCATTTGGGACTCAGCGGAATGAGATGTTGAGACTGAAGCCATTTGGTCTTGGTTGGTGTTTACCAAGCAGAGCCTGGGCTAGCCAGGGTTTTGTATCTAACTTCCTTGGGACACTTATTTGTCATTATAAATGAATCAAATACTCTTCTGATTTAATGCAAACAAAGAAAGCTCATTTTTATTATTGAGTGTCTACTATGTGCCAGGCTGTGTTCTGAGTGTTTTAATCATCACAACAATCTCCATTTTACAAACAGAAAAATAGAGCTCAGAGAGGTTCACTACTTAACTCAGGGTTGCGCAGAGAGGTGGTAGAGTTGGAGTGTGAATCCAGGTGCTCTGGTCTTGTCTAAGCTCATAACCATTCTCTTGTATTGGCTTCACGTGAACGGGCCTTAGGAGCCTGGGTCGTGTACGTCCTTCTGAGAAAACAAGCTACGCACAGTGTGATGACACATCGGCCGTCTGAGCCTGGCGGTACCCTAAATACTCCTTCACTGCCCTTTCCTGCATGTCCTTTCATTGCCTTTCCTGGGCTTTTCATGAGCTATGGGATGCTGTTCATCATACCTTTTTCACAGAATAGAAAACTAACCCCAGAGAAGGGACCATTACTTCTTTAAGGTAAAAAATAAATACAAAACCAAGCCATCCCTCCCTATCTATCTCAGAATATAACCTGACTTTCGTACAAAATATCACATTTCTGAAACACTTTAATGGAATCAATAGTCCTGACATGTATATTTGAGTGGAGCAGCCCTGGGGGAGGCCTAGGGTTCTGTTGTTTTAGACGTGGCTCTGAGCTCTGGCCACTAGGGAGGTTTGGTGTGAGTCCATTCTCAGCAATCAGTACTTAGAATGCCTGACTATTATCTGGAGATGTTACATGACTAAGTACAAGCCAAAAGTTAAGGGGGTACTTTTTTTAAAATTTCTAAGCACTATATAAGTATTCACTATGGAGGTAAAGACTGAAACTATTGATTGTGTATGCTGTTTGCAGTCTCTTTCAAAATGTCATCAGCAAATGATAGTCAGGTTGATTCAGAAACCAGTTAATCACTACATCCTTCAGGGAGTTAAAAGAGAAAAAAAAAGATTAAAAACCATAGTTCCCTTATTAACAACCAAAAAACACCATGCTTTTCTTGTTGTTAAATGTCTTCCCTTGTAAAAGATGGCTTATTGCTTTTTTCTTTAATATTCTATTGTGACCATTTTTTTTTCCTCCTAATTTAACTAATTGCATCTTCTTTGCCTCAGACGTTTTCAGTTCTCCAGAGGCAGGACCATCCGTTTCAGAAAGGACTGTTTAATCTTTCGGGTCCATTAGCTACATTCCCGGGAATAAAAGAAAATGTATTCAATTTTCCAAACAGAGAATTATAAAAATTACAGTGGTGTAAAATGAAAATTTTATTTTTCACTTACCTGCAGTCTCCTCAATCTATTGTCAAAACCAAAGTAGATTATATTTGGGAAATAAGAAAGGATTTTCTCAGAGGGCAATTTAAATTGTCCTTTACTAATAGTGACATAAATTTCACTATAGCAATCAATTAGCATTTGCAAAGGCTAGGAGGTATTCTGACATTTTCTCAGTTCGTCCTTTTAATTAGACAAGGCACAATTTAACTTGTGGGGACAAGTACAATAGACTCTTTGTGAACCAGAACTCAAACAACTGGCACTCTCAAGCAACCAGCAACATGGTTTTTTGCTGGTTGCTTGAGAGTGCCAGTTTCTTGAGTTCCAGTTAATGGAGAGTCTATTTACATTTATCAGGCATCTACCGATCCCCATGGCTGCTGGTTAACTGAGGGCCTGCTGTACTATTTTGTCCATTTTACAGCTGAGAAACCTGAACTCAGCCAGATACTGTGTAGTGAATTGCCAAGTTTGCACACATAGCCCGGCAGGTGTGACCAGGGGTGTCAGGCTGCCCACTGCATAATCCAGTGCATTTCTCCTGAGGGCAATGTGCGGGGTTAAGGAGTTAGTGACTTCTCAAAAATCCTCACCTCCAACTGGCCCCCACACTTTTAAAACGCCTGTGGGTTGTGGGCAGGCACAAGATAAGCATGGATATGTTTATATTTTCACCTATTCCATGGCGGTAAATGAGGATCTGTGCAACTGTTTTACTGGTCCCACTCCCGCAGTAATCTCTACAGAAAAATACTAGGGGCATGGGGTGTGAGATGATTCCCGAGGTCTCTTCCAGCTCTCACGTTCTGTGATTCCACGGAGCTGAGAGCAGAACAAATGCCCATAAAATGCACACTGAACGAATTAACCCACTTCAGAAAAATGGGAGTTACAGAGCTGTCATCTTTGAGAAAGAGTGACAGCATCATATTGCCGACAGCATTCCTCACGATAATTTTTAGTTGGAAACAATGCTGAGAAAACAAAACTTTTTGAATTTGTCTGCTTTCTTCTATTAATACCTTTAGACTGAATTCTGCAGACTTTACAAGGTACAACCATGGGCAGGCATTTCTGCTACTCATCCGCTCTAATCTCTTTCAAGTTCCTCCTCCAGGCCATCCAGAACGACTTCCTTTGCCTTTTCCCAGAGCTTCTCACAAATAACTCTATAAGGACAAGAACTAACCAGATGACATTTACACTTGAAAGACCCTTTCAAGGTCCATACTTTACAAGGTAGAGGACCAGTGGTTAATTTGATCTGAAGTTCTAAGGAAGCGTTTTTGAGTGGAGGCAAGGTCATTGTTATGAAAGAGGAGGTGAGGCCTGTGTGGTGGGAGGTGGTGACATGACCGAGGCAGTGAGGGAGTAGCAGCCCAAACCTAAAGGTGTGCTGACAGCTGTGGAGAGGATCAGCCAGAGAGCTGGCCTGAAGCCATATGAGAGGGGAAAAAACAAAGTGTGAAAGCTATGAGGAGGCCAGTAGGGAGACATCTTTAAATGCCAGGCTGTTTTTTTCCTGCCTCTGGGCAGTGAGCATTTCCGGCATTCCCCTGAACAGAAGGAGCCTTCTAGGAATGGGAACTTCAGTGTTTCTGTCCTCCGCTAAAAAGTCAGCAGAGGCTGGGTCATCATCCTGGACATTAGGCCCACCCTGTATCCAGGTGTGCCACTGGCTGTAGCCCCATCTCTTTAAAGGAGGTAGGGGGAGGGAAGATATGCATGCCTTTGCTGACCCTGCCTGTAAATTCTAGCTGGAACTAAATGGTGAGGCCCAGAGCCCCTGGCATGCTGGCCTGGAGCCCCTGAAACCTGGGAAAATGTCTTACAGCTTCATCCTGTTAATTCTCTGTGAAGGGCAAACCCGAGGAACAGTAGCTCCAAGGTACCACACTTTTCATCTTAAAGGAGCTGTGCTATCTTGGGTCCAAAGAAAATTGTTTGTAGTAAATCCTCTTTTGTTGAAATTACTCAAAATTTTAGCTCACATTTTTCTTTTGCCTTTCAGCATTCTATAGTGACTAAAGGAAGATAATCTAATAAACTGGTGCTACTCATTAATGGAGCAGTGAAAATCCACGTTCACCAATATTATTACCATCATATGTATCAACACCGTATCTTCCATACTGATCATGTTAGGAATGTTTCATGTGCACATATTTTGAATATTATAAAATTATAAGAGATTACAAATCATAATATTTTGTATCATAAATATTACAAAAATTAACTTTGCATCACATTATTTTATCAATTTAGTAACCAATAGTAATGATTTTTACAATGCCTCAAAACATTTCATTTTCTGTAGCTACAACCAAGAACTAAAATTAGATGGACTAAGGAGCCATACATATTGCGTTTGTGGGTTGACAGATCAATAATTATGCTTAACCTAAAGCAATAGAGATAAATGTTCTGTGCCAGAATTTTATAGTTTGATCCCACAGATTATTTTTTTGAACTTCTTCCTGCATAGAAACAAATAGATCTGTCTCTATAACAAATAGAAATTCAGTTTAACACTCTCCATATGGCTACAAGAACAAAACAATTGCTTTACTGGACAATCCCTCCCTTCCTTCCTTCTTCCTTTTATTTCTTTTTTCTTTATTAGGAATGTTCCATTCAGTCTTATCACCATAGTCAGTGGACCAACTGCTTCTAGATTATCTTGCTCCAGCCTCTGTTAACACGAGGGCTGTCCAGAAAAAATCCAACCACAAATGCCTGTATTTTTCATATTACATGGCTGGATACTTTCTGGACAGCCCTACTATGTATCCTGCTAATTGTGATAAACAGAAGAAAATGGCAAAAATGACTTGGGAGGGTATCAGAACACTCCTCGATTTTCAATGGGAGGGCTGTACCCTAGGAATTGTGATACACTCTTAATTGTCCCAAAGCATTTGGGGCATCAGGCAATCTTGTGTGATATTCTTCTTCCCAAAATATTATCAAACTCCCGGGGAAGTACTCAGCCTCTACTTGAATACAGTTCCCTCATAGGGCTTTCTGGACAGCCCTCAATGCTGTATTTCTCTGTCCATTTTATAACTTTGAGACAATATTTCTGTGTTCAACTTTTTCCCTTATTTCTCTCACCAGCCTTTTCCTTCATCTCCCCCTTTGTGTTTTTGCCCGAATTAATGCTTGGATTCTCTTCGTAATACTGTTTCAAACGGGTAAGCACTATTCTTAGTCTCCAGGTGAGTAGGTTATCACCTCTGCTCAATAACACATTGTTTACTGAGACTCAATCACAGTCCAGGAAGGAGTATAACATAGTGGCTTTTAGAGTCAGACCTCAATATGAATCCTACCTAGTTCACTAACCTGGGGACCTTGAAAATTTGAAAAACTTCTTTAAGTATAAATTTCTTTCTTCCCTGAAATGGAAATACATAATACTGGCTTCTTCAGGATCTCTTGAATAT
Source organism: Lyroderma lyra (assembly GCA_004026885.1). Lineage (NCBI taxonomy): Eukaryota > Metazoa > Chordata > Mammalia > Chiroptera > Megadermatidae > Lyroderma > Lyroderma lyra. The sequence continues at coordinate 48,508 of PVJL010003041.1, read as the reverse complement.
TAAATTAGATAATATAGTAAAAATAATTAGTATTGCCTATGGCATATAGTAAGAACTCAATAAACATTACCATAGTCTTCTAATCATCTTACTATGTTTTGAGAAGTTTTTTGTGTGGTGAAACTGAGGATTTAGAAAGACTATGAGCTTCTAAGGCACAGACATTTGTTTATGTTCTGCGTCTGTCACTGTGTAGATGGGAGATTTTGGATAACACGTTAATCTTGGCGTGTCATAAATTGAAATTATGAATACCTACTTAATTCCACAGTGAAGATAAAAATGTCATAATGCAGGTATGTGACAAAAATAATGGCTGGCATAAGGTAATTCCTTGGCAAATGACAGACACGGAACGCTTTTCTATCTTTGGACAAACTCGAGGACAGCTTTCTCTATTCCATACTGACTTGAGCACTGGCACCCTAATTTTTTTCCACTTTGTTCCATCATTATTTTAGATAACTTCAAAATTACCTGGACATTCCTATACATCACATCAGTAATCAAGATTTGGATTCTAGTATCACTGATAACTATTCTAAGATCGTGCTTTCTGACAGTAGGATGTGACCTCATACTCTATCACTTTGCTCTCCATCCTCACCGGGATCTTTATACCCTCTGCTCCTCCATGTGCTCATGTGCTAGTTCCCTTGTTGTCCCCTAATCTCACACTCAACCACTCCACTTAACCATTTTTATGTAAGCTTCTCTCATGCTTTATCTTGCTCATTATTTTGTTGCTTTGTGAATCACACCCACCAACAATGCTGACTTCATTGCTCCATTCTCTAGTTTTTAAGAGTTTCCATAGCGTAGATTTTAATTAGTTTCTTAAATTTTTAATTGAATTCACCAGTGATCTATTTGGGACTGTTTTTGTTTGTTTGTTTTATTTTGTTTTAGTAGGAAAGTGGTAAATCACAATTTCAATTTCTTTGAAATAGGGTTATTCAGGTTTTCTATTTCAGTTTTGGTAATTTGTGTCTTTTCAAGGATTTTGTCCACTTCACCTGTTTGTTTGTTTGTTTTATTTTTTTGGTTTGTTTGTTTTGCTGGAGAATATTTAAGATATATTCTCTTAGCAAATTTTAATTATATAACACAAAGTTATCAACTCTCATCAGCAAGTTTTTCATTAAGTCCTCAGACCTTAGTCATCGTGTTTCTGAAAGTTTGTACCCTTTTGACAGTTTTGTAACTCACGTTTGTTCAAAGTGGATTAATTCACTTGGCATGCATTTTCTGAGAATTTATTTTGTTCTCAGCACAGTGCCAGGGATACTGCCCTATTCACTCTCCTAAATTTATAGAAATTTTATCCATTTACAAAACTCATGTCAATCACCATTTGCCCTGGGAAAATTTTTGATTTATTGATTTGATGTGAAATCTCCTTTCCTGGAATTACCTAACACTTTATTGGACTTCACTTAAGACTTTTACCTAATACTCCTGGAATTTTACCCACGTTGGTTAGTTTTGGAGGGAAGGAAATCTGAGTTAATCCTCCTTGTGTTATATAATACTTCTGATCACATCAAGTACATGGACAAAATCAGTAAGTGCACTCTGCCTTCAATTAGCATCATTACAGAACATAAATTGTAAGCTTTTTAAACTTCAGACTTAGATCTTATCCCTCAGTATTCAGCATAGCCCCCCATAACTTTCCAATGCATTTTAAGTGACTACACCTAGACACGGTTTCCTAGTGCTTCTTTTCTGAAGGCGTACTAGTTCCCTTGTTTAAGAAGTACGGGTGGGAGAAATTACTATTCGATACATAAAACCTACTGATTACAGCCAGTGCATTTCCACTCACCCCCGTTTCCTCTTCTTCCGTCCCAAAACCACATGCCCCATTCCCCATATTCATGAAGATGAAAACTGGCCATAGTTCTATTGTTTTTACATGCCGATTCAAGTATAACCCGTCATGTCTTCGAGGTTGTTCAGATTCAGGGATTTTATAAGAGGCTACGTGGTAGCACTTTATCTGACTACTAACTTGAAGCACACTGACATTTCTGTTTTCCTCTTGGTGTGGCATTTGGATAAGAGCAGCACTTTCTGCCTTTTGTGCTTACTAAAACTTCTTTCAACCACCCTGCATTTGGCATTATTTCTGTACGACCTTTCTGAAAGACAGTATGTTGCCCTACAACTCCATGCCAGGTCAGTGATTTGAACTCAGTTCTGTGAGAAAAGTCAGAAGTGTCTGACAATGATGTACCCAGTTCCAGAAGAATCCATATCTTTCTTGGAGGTTGCTTGTCTGACTTGGCCTATGTTTGATGTGCAGGTCACAAGAGGACAACAGAGTAAGTGGGCAGGGATGCTGCTCAGAAATGTCCTGTGTCCCTATCTCTCTCCCTCTTCCTCCCTGCCCAGTCTCAGGAGTGGACAAAAGATTATGTTTTCTCAGTTTGCTCATATTATGTGAAGAAAGGCAGTCTTGCAACACTTCTCATTATAAAATTCAATTTCTTGAAGCAGGCTGCCAGGGGAGCCTTATGCATAACAAAGAGGAAAAGGGAAATTTGTTGAAAAACAAAGAGAGTTACTTCCTGGGATTGAAAGGTAATTCAAAATGCAACAAATCAATAAAACAGAGATCAATCTGTGAGAAAAAGGACTCCTGGAGAGAAAATATATCGTATATGTGTAGTTTTGTTCCCCCCAAAATGCACACAGTGAAACCAAGAGTAGAACACGGGAGGTTTGGGAATCTCCCGTGAACGAGAACGAGCTTCCCAGGACTGAACGTGAAGGCCGGCTGTGCGTGGCGGAGAGCTTACACCAGGTTGCGCAATCTCTGTCCTGTGACTTTCTTTAGGTGTACCACTGCCTCCCCGACCTCTCACCAACCCCGATTTAAAACTTGTGATTCATGTTAAAATGGTCTCTGGTACATGTAATGACATTGTACTATTAGTTAATAAAATCTCTTCTAAAACTCTCAGGAACCATCATTTCAACTCACTCTGTCCCTGCCCCTACCACTGAAATGAAAGCCACATGCATCGAACACGTGTGAAATTGGAGGCGCAATAAAACAGGAACTAGAATGCTGTTAGGAAAAAAAATAAGCTTCTCGATAGTTCGTGTGACTGAGAGGGCGGAAGCTAACGGTGCTTGTAATACCGTTGTGGACAGTGATTTACCTTTGATTTGTTCACCCATTTCCCGAGTGCATTTGCTTGCTTGGCTCAAGGAAGGCAGCATGGATGCGATTCCAGAGGGTCCTCTTAGCCTCTCAGTTCTGTCCTCTTAGCCTTCTGGGAGAATGAAACAGCCCTCTTTAGGACTTAACGTGGAGGTTATTTTCCCCGTTGCGTCCACGTGGGCTGAGAATTACTGCAGAGGTGCTCTGGGATCCTCCCTCTCAGCGGGAGAACTGGAATACCTGATTACCACTGGCCCGGGCGATCGGCAGTTTCAGCAGCCATGAGGACAGGCCTCCAAATCTCTGTGTCTGATGCCATCCTTCCCCGAAGATGTCTTAGATAAAAGGCTGAGCTGTAAATATGACTGGCTCTCATCATGCACAGGGAATGGTGCCCCGGGGGAAGACCTGGTCTTCAGAGAGTCCTTAAAGATGAACATTTGGGCACCCTACATGCATGCCCTGACTTTTTAAAATCAAAATGCTTCTGTTGACTTGTTGCTTGTCTCAGCACATTTTAGACCTGGCTGGAGTGCCTCACCCACCCGCCTCCATTCATAAATAATACCGTGGTAAGGGAGATAATTTCAGTACTATAGAGTATTGCTTTTATTTTGAGGTCAAATTTCTTTGGACATGCTTCAGGTCTCTGAATAGAGTATATTTTTCATGAACTTCAGGGAAAATAGACATTTCCGTGCAACATTTTATTTTACAATATTTTGCTTCCACACTGTTCGGTATTGCCTTCCTCTTTTCACATTTAAGTCTATTTTCTGTCCCCCACTCCCCGCTTTTTGTTGGAGTTTTCTGAACTCTTTTGTGGGTGTTATCAGTTCCTTTGGCTAGATTTCCCAGGTTTACTAACGAACGATCTCTAGTTTGAGGTATGGCTAGAAAGGCTGTTAAGACAAGAAGTGAAAAGCACAGTGAAGTGTGTTGTCTTTCTCGGGAAGCTCTCAGGATACAGGACAGACGGTGGCTGGTTCACACGGTTTAAATCACAGGAATGGGGCAGCATTCTTGGAAGTGCCAAACCTGCCTTCATTTTCATAATCATTTTCTATTTGGTGGTTCCGTATATATGTTATCGATACTTTTATATACTCAGTTCAATGATTACACTTCTCAGGGAATAACTGAATTCAACGAATATTACTGGTTTCTTACTTCATGTCAGGTACTATGGTAAGTACTGTGCCCACAGGAACAGTGAAGATCTACCTCCTGCCTCCTCAACACAGTCCAGCAAAATTCGTAATAGTGACGTGCATGTGACAATTTCATAGTTAACCAAACACTGATGTTTGTCATTTTATTTGATCCTCACAGCACTAGGAGTAAACAAGGGTGGGTATTTCAAAGAGCAGAAAAATGGCTTATGTATATTGAGTTTCTCAAGGTAATTGCTAATAAGGGGCAGACTTAGGCCAATCAGTAGAAGGAACTTTCATTGAAAATTACTGCACAAAAGATAGTGATCCTTAAATTCCAGTAACAACATGTGACTAAAGATATTTGCTTTATCATAGCCCCAAATTAGTACTTGTGTCTTTCAGATGACAGCAGTGTCCATCAACCAAAACAAACAAACAAACAAAACACACACACAAAACAAAACAAAACAGAGAAAAGAATTTCTGAAAGGGCAAGCTATTTGACACTCTCCATAAAATATTATTGTTTTTCAGTCTTATCCCAGAGGGTCAGTGAAATCTAAGAAACACTGATTTATATGTCAGACCAGTAGTGTATAGTCCAACAGAAGATCAATTTGAATAGACATTTATTTGTTGATTTTTATTTTTAAAGAGACAGCAGTAGAATAAAAACCATTTTGTAAAGAAACCAGTGATCTATGGTTTTCTCCTTCTGGTTCGTGTGACAACTTTTGTCTGGCTCTCTCGTGTTCAGTACAAAGGCAGGTGAAAGTCACACTATCTGTAGCATTAGCAGCAAGTATGGCCTTTCTTCTTCCTTTTAAAAATTGACACCTGATTATTTTAACAAATATATTTACTCACATGTAATCCATAGCCATTTATTCTCCACTAGTCTCAGAGTAGTACCTTATAGGAGAAGAAGGTGCTAGAGCTTTTCAAAGTTTTGTCCTACCCTCTGCACAACATTCAGCAGTCCTGACCACTTCCTGTCTCTTGTTTTCGAATCCTTTCAGTTCCATCACTCTGTGTTGTCTAATTCTCTTCCTATCTCTAATGTTTTAACTGCTTTATTTTTTCCTCATGCTTTCAGATGTAGCAATATCTTTAAAGTACATAACCCTTTTCTGATGGATCTCATCTTCTATTATATAATTTTTAGCAGTCATGTGCTATAAATGAGTTCATAAATTATATGTGTGATGTTGAATTTTTCTCTTCAACTCAATTTACCCAAATATTTGCTAGATAATGTCATCTTACATACTACAACTGATGATTTGGTATTTTTAAAAGTGAATAAAGTGAGTATCTCACTTCACTCTCAAATTTATTTCATTAAGCATGCTGGTCTCCCTCTGTTTCTGTTCGTAATGCCCTTAATCTCCCAGTCTTGAAACTCAAGTTTCAACCTATCACCTCATCACCTCCCCACTTTTAAACTCCATTTCATCTGTTTCTAAGACCTACCAATTTCATTTTTAAATTGCAATGACTTCTTTTTGTTTTTATTTACTTTGCCACTATCAGGTGCTCCATTTTCACTGCTGTCAGATTTATCTTTTAAAATGTGGTTCTTGCGCTCACTTGGGCAGCCCCTATACTAAAACGTGGTTCTCAGTAGTCTGTAACCATGATCAAAACTTGTCAGTCTCTCTCAATAAGTCAAAAGCCTGACAGGCAAGTCTGCCTGTGATGTCCCTTTCTGCCACTTACTTCAACTTACTTCCCACTTCAAGTGTCCTATTGTGTCCTCTGTAGACCTTCTGTCCAATCTCGGTTTAATGGTTTTATCTATGCTGCATCCCCAGTGGGTGATTTCTCGTCTCCTTCCTACTGCAGAAGGGGAGCTCCATGAATCCTTCATAGCTTCTTTTATTCCCCACATTCTGAGTAAGTCATCACTAACCATTCAGAAAGAAAATCCTCCTTGCCTGTTCTTCTATAGTAGATCATTTGGGGTTTTCCATTTAATGCCTTAAAAATTTAATTGTCCTTTGTATGCATGCATTTCCTATCTTCCTAAGTAATTTGTAAAGTGTGCATTATCAGAGATTGTTTCTCACCTCTTCTTACAGATGCCACAATAACTACTCCAAGTCACTTTAGGTACTCAATAAATAGTTGATCAGTTGCACATAAATAAAATGAATTCTTAATATGAATTATTTATATTTATAAATGACATATACATGCTTTTAAAGAACATTAACAAGAATATGCATGGTGATAATTCCTCATCAGTGGTGTATAATGACACTCAATAGACTAAAAACAAATAAAAATCCATTAATCAACTTCAATTATTTTGACAGCTGATCAAAGCCCACATTAAATAAAGGAAGGATGTAAACAAACAGTTCCAGTGTTGGTCCTTTAATCCCAGGCACAGCCTTCTCTGGGCTGTATCTATTCCCTCTTTCTTTTCTAAATGAGGCAATTGTCAAGGCTTTTCCTACTTGATTATGCCCAGGGAAGGTAAATGTACTTAGTGAGGAACAACAAATGGGAAAAATAAAGAGCTCGTTGTAGAGCATTGTGTTTACACTGGCTCCAGCACCTTTTCATCAGATTGGTTTAATAATCACAAATTAACTTGGACATTGCAGGTTAATTTTTTTCCAGGAGCCACACATCATTGTATGTTAATGATTGTCTCTTTCAGTAAAACTGTGGAGACCAGGAGATTCTTTTATTCATTTCTGATCCTCAGTGCTTAGCAGTTTCACGTGTATAATTTGAGTACAGAAGGTTTTCCTTCATTTCTTTTCCTCAGTGCACCAGTAGATAGCGTCCGGCCCTCTCCTAATCCCACAACAGGTACATTGCTTATGTGCCAGGGCAGGCTGCGGGCCCTGGGGAACGTTCAGAGCTTATGCAAATAGGTAAACAAGCAAGGAAAAGGGCCGAGGACACCTCCCCCTGCCCCCACACACATCCGTTTCTCTCCTCCCTCCACATTAGTTTGTTAGAAAGTAGCAAAAAACTAGAGGAAGTGGTCCTGCTGGGTGCTTTCATTGCGTTGCTGCTAATGACGTAGTTCCCACCATTCCACACGTCATCAATGACCAAGGCGAAATGCAGATTCCCGGGCCCAACGCTTTTAGGTCAGTGGCTCTGAGCAGGAGTGATTTTAGCCTGTGTGTGTTTGCACGTGCGCACTGCTATCTAGTGAGTGCGGGCCAGGGACGCTGCTCAACATCCTATAAAACACAGGACAGACCCACCACAAGGACCTGTCCAGTCCCCAGTGTAAATAGGGCCAACGTGGAGAAACTCGGTTTTAGATTTCAATTCAGTAGGTAAACTGGGACCTTGGATTTTGTATTTTTAACGTGTTCTCTCTATGATCTGATACAGAAATTCATGGACTCTCCAAATGCTCACTTTTCCTTTCAATAATTACTTAATTTTTCTGTGATCCAATTATATGAGAAAATTATTAGCTATACAGAACATTCAATTAAAATGCTAAATATTTTGCATCAATATGTATGATGCTTGTTGATATTAAATACTTAAAATGAACTTCACGAAGCACCTGTAAGACTTATTATTGCTGGAGGAAAGCAAGATGGGATGAACACCTTCACGGTCTAGTCGAGTCTGACAGGCTTGTCGGTTCCATTGTCAAGGCGAATGCCTACACAATTACAGCATGCAGTCTGTTTCAGAGTCCCACATAAAAGAAGAGTATTGTATGGATAGCTGCTTCCAGGATCCCTGCTGTCAGAGAAAATAAGCAAGTTATAACTTCGCCAAGGTCCTGCTACAGAGCGTATTCAAGGCTGCCTATCGCTGCTTTGCTCGGTCTGCACGTGCCGTTTCTCTTTGGTAAATGGTCCAGCTGACTTTTGACCTTATCTTAGGCCATGTCCTATTGATTCCTGCGTGAAGTTATTGTTGGGAGATAAGCCTTTTTCTCCGCAGTACAAAACTTAATGCTATTCTAGCTATGCCAGCAGCTTCTGAATCACTGTGTGAGGGGAAATGTCCTTTCTTTTTGTGCCAGGAGGAAAGTCAGTCACTGAAGAAGACATCTCCAGCAGGGCCTCCAGCAGGCCCGCTTTAGGCCCTTAATCCCTTCCCTAAAGCCACAATCTCAGCCAAACCCCACCCTCACCCCCCACCCCATCTGATGCTCTGCCCACTCTGTCCTTCGTCTTTATTTCTAACTCCTACATACCTGATAAAGTTGTTTCTACCTCCACCTCATTGCCCATATCGCTTCCCTATTCATCATCTCTGCTTCAGTTTAACCCCTGAAAACCTTTGCTTCCAAAATTAGAGCTGCCTTCTATTTAGCTTCCCTCCCACTTTTATCCCTTGGATCCCTTCTGATCTACCTTTTACGACGTCCGGTTTTCTTTGAGAAAAAAAGACACGATTCTCATTATGTCATTCTATATATACAATTCACAAATGATTTCCTATTATCTATGGAGAAAAATCCAAATTCCTTAGATAGACAACCAAGACCCTTTATAATCTGGGCCTTACTTCCTCCTGCTATAAATTGCTTCTCTAGTATTCTAACAAACTGCACAGCTTACCTGAGTAAGGTATACTCTTTCATATCTCTGCTTTTTCTTACAATATGCCTTTTTATGGAATGTACTGTTTTATTCTTCTCCATTAGACAAACTCTTATATTACTGAGAGGTAAATCTCAAATTATAATACATGAAAGAAGTCTTCCTTGTCCTCCCTAGGACAGAAATTTGCATGCAATAGTTTATGGGGAATGTAGTCTTATAATCAATATATGAGGTTGGACAATGAATTTCACGAACTCACCTAGAAAAAGCGCTGCACACCTCATTGCTGAATATCACTATGCTCACCTTCAAAGTACTCACCTTGGGAAGCTATGCACCCATGCCCCAGCGCCTCGTCCACCCTGCAAAGCAATTTTGGAACTCTTTTTCTGGCATGGCCATCAGAACTGTTGTTGTGCCCAAAATCTGACCAGTTAAGTTCTTGAACTTGCCACCGTGCACTTATGTTGGCAGCGTGGTACAAATGACTCAGTACGGTGTCATAACCTCGCCAAGGTATGTGAGAGTGGGAGAGTGGGAGGGATGCAGGATTGTCTAGAGAGAGAAGTTGAACAATTATGATGCAGCCCCAACAAAGGCCTCAGACAGTTTTATGGGGACCTCAGAGCTAGCATGATCCTTCAGAGTTGTCCTGAATAGGGGCAAGGGGCTGGGTCTTTATACCCCAATATTCAGGCAAGTCACTGACTCCCAGAAAGGTAAGGCCCAGGGCAAGCCCCAGAGTGGCAGGAGCTGTGGATTGCTCACACTTTATCAGTTAGGGGACTGAGTACTTGAGTCTTTAAAGAGGGGATAATCCCCCTAAGGCAATGTGGTTAAAACTCCACAAAGCTTTCAATGGGTAGTTTTTTATTCTCATTGATAAAAGACATAGCTTTTGCATAACATCTATAGCATATTACTGTGCACTAATGAGAAAAATAAAAAACTTGTCATATGAAATTCTGGACAAAATAAATAGAAAATAATATTACATGAAAATTGTTTATTCCCCCCAAATTTACCAATGCTCAGTTGCAAAGAGAATTAACAAGCTTAATATTCAGTGTAGTGCCTGGCAATGCAGATTCCCTCTTACTTGTAGAAGAAGACATTATTATAAGATCAAAGATATATATTGAAACAAGAATGCTGTGGCCTTTGAATATAACTCATTTGGTTCTGTTCATTAGTTGCTGAAATGTATTTAGTTCATCATTATGAATGAAACTATTTGGGAAATGTAATAAAGTTTTTATCACAAAATAGTATAGCATGCAATTATTCATTTATTATTTATACTCTTCATCATGATTCAGTTGATATCAACATTTAATTTTCCTCTTGAACATTGCCTTACCTCTCTTAGTTTAACTTGCAATTTTAAAGTTGAATTTTAGATGTTTTATTCCTAATTATTACTTTTTTTTTCTTTGAATGCAAAAATATAATGTGAAAAAAATAATTTTTTGGTCACTTATCATTAAAGACACATTGAATTTTCATAGGTACCAGACAGCAACACTTTATATAAATTACTCAGTCTTTGGAAAGATGATCATATAACTATGAGTTACCATTTCTGACCTGGAAAGTCAGGTATAATTTTAAAAACCGAGTAATGTCTGGGACCACCGGAAGCTGCAAGAGGCAAGGAAGTCTTCTCACCTAGTACTTTCAGAGTGAATTTGGCCCTGATGACACCTTGACACTTTGATTTGGGACATCTGGGCTCCAGAAATGGGAAAGAATAAATTTCTGTTGTTTCTAAATCCTAGGCAATAAATATAGATTTTGATACTTTCTTGAATTGTTATTTTTAAAAAAATACATGGGTTCTCATTTATACAAACTCTCCATCTATGAGAGTATCCAGCCCATTGTTGACAACATTGGGACTGCTAGGTCCCACAGAGCCAGCATGCACCTACTGAGCACCTTCTAGCACCCAGATGAGCTAGAACAGGTCTGCACAGATTGATGCATGGATGAAATTGAGTTCAAACTGTGTGTACTCCACCTTACCCTAAAACTACAGCTCCACATCTTTTTCACTCAACTGGAAGGTCCCACACCTCAGTTAGGAATATTTACTTAGCTCATCGTATTATTTTGAGATGAGGCAACTCAAATTCTAAGCTCAGACTTATCCACAATGACACAATGAGTTAATTGTGGACCCTGAGGCTCTGGTTGTTACTGTGCTTTACTTCCATTTGGACAGGAGGACAACAGGACCTGAGACTGAAATAATTGAGATTAATACCTCAATCAAGTGTCATCATTTGAATCAGGAAGACAATGTGTGTAAAAGTATATTTACATTTGTTTAAAACATTTTCTATTTCCAACCCATATGATGCTAATTGTATATGACATTATTCAGATTAACCCAGCATATGTAGATTGCCTTTTATGCACTCTATATTTTCACTTCTATTATCATCTTTAATCATCATCACAACTTCATATAGATTAACGTTATTTGTCCAAGGTAAGTGACACTTGTTTCTAGCTCTGATCTATATTTTCACTGAAATAGCAGCAAAAGGTAGTACAAATAAGATGGCTATGTAATTAATTGTTAAAATTTGGGCTATTTTAAGGGAGAAATAAGGCACTATTCATAAATATGTGTAAAGTGGACAACAGGTGTGAACTAGGACTGTCTGGGCACTATAGGATATAAAGTATAAATAAGAATCGTCTGGGAGATCACCACCATGTTTCTTTTAAGTTGAATTTTGGACATTACAATTAATTGTGCTAACTCCCCAGTATGTGATATAGTTGTGATTTAAGAAAAAGATGCCTATGTAAGAAGTGCAATGGAATAGAGAGATTCAAAGCTGGGTACAGTGTCTTTCAAGACAGAGTCTGGTGCAAAGGTTTCTAAGAACACCTTGGGTGCTCCCTGAGAAATCAGACTTAATGGAAGTCACCCATAATTTTTGTTTAGGTTCATTCAAGGAATTGTCCTCTCTCAGCTGCTGTGCATTTTGGGAAGCTCTCTCCCTCAGGCATTGCTGAGCTCATTGTTCTTTGTAGTTCTTAGATCCTTTATTCACACCTCTTTTAGAGAACTTGATTTATTGTACTATACTTTTTCATGCATGTGTCCCTCTACCCCAGTAGAATGTGCATCTTATTACCTTGGCCCTCCTTGTACAGAGTGACAGTTGTGCACTAGGTGTAAACTGGATAGGGGAAGGTGACTGTGGACAGCAGTTGGGCCCAACAGAAAGGAGACTTAGCTTTCTGAAGACTGAAACAAGTACCCATCAGACCACAGAGCAGAGAAAATCATAGGCCATGTTAGTAGTTTGAAAATACAAAATTAGACATGCTTGGTTTTAATAATAATGGTATCAAAAAAAAATGAAAACAACAAATGTATATATTGTGTTTAGTTTGTGCCAGGTCCTCTTTTAAGATACCTTCATACCACTTGGACACTAAGAACCAAAATGATCTTAACATGATTTTATTATTTAGTCTTCATGAACGTAACTTTCCTATTCCAGGAGGCTCCTGCCCAGGAAGCTAAGAGTTGCAAATAACTGCATTTCTTATTAAAGCAATTTCCAAGATTCTTTAATAGGAAGAGTCAACAGTTCACTGTCTAAGACTCTTCTCAACAAAATACTTTTCTCGTTCCTGCCAACCCCGAACTATCATAATACTTACCTAATCTGCATCAAGAGCTGCACTAAAAACTTCCTTTCCACCAGACTTCAACATTTTGGTCAATCCAGCCTTGGCCTTCACCACTCCAACATGCTATCAGACACTGTCGAGGTTTTGTTCTCCTGGGTAAGCCATAAACTCAGCTTCGCCTTATCAAAAGCTCATAAACAGTTTTACTGTTCTGGGAAGTGCTCAGCAAGCACTTTACATACAACTTCTAGTAACTCCATAATGTTTAGTGTATTATTGTTCCCATTTTGCAGAGGAGACACTAAGCCCAGGGTTACACTGTGAGTAGATGGTAGAGTTGGGATTTGAATCTAGGCTCTCTGACCCTACCGTCCGTGTATGTGCATTAAAACCATTTGAATTAGCCTCATTTGGAAGTAATTTCAAAGCATCAGAATAAATGGAAACCCTAAGTCAAAAATGGCACAATTAGAAATGCAACATTTCAAACTTTGTATTATTTACATAAATTAATCAATTATTCTTCTGTTCACTTGCTCTGCAGGTGTTCTCCATTAAAGGAGCAATGACAAGCATCCTGACATTTCTAATGGTCATGATGCAGGAAAAGTGGTTTAATACCTGAAAATTTTCTGGCCTTTAAAAAATAACCATTGCATTTATCGCTCTCCAACGTCGAGTGTGTTACTACGTGAATTTGAACTTGAATGTGCTAGTCTAGAGGAAGAGAATTATCTGATACTAGTATACTAATGGTAACGCTTTAGAAATAAAAGGGAATGGATAACCGAGTGGGGGTGAGAAAGGAGTCCTCTGAGCCCTCTGCTGAAAACTTCATCATAGGAAGGAGAAAAGGGAGTGCGGAGTTCGGAGAGTCCCAAATGCTAAGGTCCTGTTCCAAGGATTGCTATAGCTGACTGGAACAAAAAGATGTACCCTCACGCAATGGAACAGACTTGAATGGCTTACTAATAGTATGTATGATGAAATCGAGGTCCCCTAAGTGTCACTATGCTAGAATAAGGCAAAACCAACAAAGATTCATACAGATAACTGTAAACTTGGCGTTTAGATCTGAAAAATAAATTATGTTAGATGCTTTCTAACCACTAAAGCTGACTTACAGTGAATAGGCCTTGTAATTCGTGAGCCCTCCAACACACCAGATATTTAAACAGAACGGATCACCCTCTTTCTGGAACATTCTGTATGACAGTTAAATATAATGATGTCTAAGGTTCTTTTTAATTACTAAATCCATGTTACTGGTATAACAGTGTGGGCTGACAGATTCAGGCTTGCATTCGTGTTTTAGTAATGTGGCATTTAATCATTTCTCTGCTGATGTATATACCAGTATATCTTTTTGGATGTTGTAAAGAGGGTTTGGGCAAAGCTCTTCCAGCTAATTGTACACATATGCACATAACTTTGACCACAGCTAGATGTCTAAAAAAGGCAGGAGACCTGGAGAGAGACTATATCGTAGAGCCTGGTCACTGCATCAAGGCTGGCAAAAGAAAGAGACATTTGTTTTAATTCTCTGATGTATCTGAGATTAATTCCTGTCCTTCCCTAGCCTTCATGTTAGAATTGGCTTTTCTAAGTGAGTCCAGTTCAACCATTGGGAATATGGTTGATTTAATATATATCAGCCTTGAGTAAACTTGTCTCGGAGGATAGGAGCCTATACCCTTGACCTTGAGTGTAAACCACTTTGTTTCTGTGCAATGACTGCAGTAGTAATAGTGGCTGGGGTGTCAGTGGCTAGAGTCAGTGACTCACCCAGGGACTGCTGATAACAACCTGAAGCTGGCATTGCTGGGATTCCAACACATAGAATCTCAACTCTGCATTCCACAGTGGCAATGGTGTCAAAGTAAATCATCATTAGAGGACACGAAGGGCATGAAGCCATAATAGCCAGAACAAGAGCTCTTTCACTACGGAGCAACCCCATTTTGGGGCTAAAGCGTCTTCATTCCTTTGTAACTAGAATCCTGGACATTTGCCATGAAGCCCTGAAGGGGCATTTTTCTTCTTTCCTTTACTTGAAATCATTTTTTTTTTCATGTTAAAAAAACAAAACAAAACACTGGATGAACACAGAAAGCTGAAAGAAAGAAACATTTATTGGTTCTTTAAGAAGCAAGCATATGTTGGTATAGCATTTCTCTATGTTTTTACAAGTTCTTTATTATCATTATCAATATTTTCTTATTATTTTATTGGTATATAGTACTATGAGTTAACACCTGAATAGACTCGGGTAATGGTTACCTGGATTTAGAAGTTTAATCTCCCCCAAAATTTCTTTAAGCTGCCTCTTCCTCCATCCTTAACCTCTGATTTCCACCAATCCGTTCTCCATCCTTATTATTTTGCCTTTCCAGAAAGTCAGATAAATGGAATCTTTTGAGATGGGCTTCTTTCATTCAGCCTAGTGCTTTTGAGATGCATCCATGTTATTGTGTGTGCCAATGTGCCTTTCTTTTTTGTTGCTGGGTATTATTCCATTGTATGAATACATCACATTTTGTTTATTCATTCGCCTGTTAAAGGTCAATTGGGTTATGTCTGATTTGGGGCTCTTATGCATTATGCTGCTATAAATATCAATACATAGGTTTTGTGTAAACATGAATTTTCATTTTTAGGGCAAATATTCAGGAATAAAATTTCTGGGTCATATAGCATCTTTAGATTTATTAAAAATTTATTTATATATAATACATATATATAATATAGTATATAATAATTATGTACAATGTCATGATTACATATTTTTACATATATAGTTATATTTCATATATGAGTATCTTATAAAATTATATTACGATATGTACTCATATGTATGTATAGAAAATGCACAATTTTCCACTTCTATCAGAAGTATATGAGAGTTCCAGTTGTCGAGCATTGGCGTCAGCACTTGGAATTGTCAAGTTTTAATTTGCATATATATTTCTAATGGGTGAGCATCTTTTAATGTGCTCATTTGCCATCTGTGTCTTTTTTTTTTTTGATGGAGGATCTGTTCAAATATTTTGTTATTTTCAATGGGGTTGTTGTTTACTGTTAAATTATAAGAATCTGTTATATACTTTGTATAAAAGTCCTTCGTAAGTATGTGATTTACAAGTGTTTGTTTTCCCACTCTGTAACTTGTTTTTTAATTCTCTTAAAACTTACATGTAACAAATATTTATATTTTTAAATTTTGATGAAGTCTAATTTAGTGACTCTTTCTTTTATAGATCATGTTTTTTTGTGTGTGTGTATGTCATATGTTAGAACATTTTGCCAAAGCTTAGGTCACACAGATTTTCTTCTATGATTTTTTCCCCTAAAGTTTTATCTTTTGCATATAGAGCTGTGATTTCTTTTGAGTTTTCTGTGAAGTGTGAAGTTTAGGTTGAAGTTGACTTTTTTTTTTTTTTTTTGAATATAGTAAAGATCATGCTACCAAACATAGGCAATCGTGACACCTGTAAATAGGGGAAGTTTCATTTTACACTTTTTGGGCTGTATGCTTTTTCTTTCTTTTCTTCTCTTATTGAACTGGATAGCACTTCTGGAACAACATTGCACTGAAGTGGTGAAAATGAATATCTTTCTTCTGTTACCCATTCTATAAGAAATAATATTTAGCCTTTTATTGTTAAGTATGGGGGTTAAAATTGTGTTTTCTTTAGTAACACTATGTCAGATAAAGGAAGTTCCCTTCTAATGCTAGTTTCCTAAGAGTCTCTATCATGAAATGGCATTCTGGACTTCCTTTTGTCATTTTAACCAGGACAATATACTCAGGAAAGAACATATATCAGGAGTGTAGGAGAATAGCTGGATTCATTGCTAAACTATAGAGTAGAAAATGAGAACTATGGTCTTAAAGGTGTCAATAGGGGGTGACACTTTTTTATTCCGAACTAGTTAAACCAGATATAAGAGCTACTCTATGAAATTTGTTGGATAATGTCTTCAGATTGGACAGCCATCAGAAATAATGTTCCATGAAAAGACTTCATTCCATACTTGCTTTATCAGGGTTATATAGTTATATAAGAAATGAATGGCCAGGTAAATAAAGAACAGGAATTTCCTATAACTAGTTTATTTATAATATATATCTTATATTCTTCTAAAAATATTTGAATTTGCTAGAAATACACACACACACACACACACACATGCATTAGAGCCTAAATGTTAATTAATTAAATAATTTGCACTTTTTTTCAATTAGTGCCTTATCAGCTAACAATTTTTAAAAGTTAAATTTCTCTAAGCATTTGAGGTTTATTGAGCTCAGTTGTCCCATTGCATTTCCTCTACACTTCTTTGGAAGAGTTACTTGTGATTTTCTGTTCTCCAGTGTGTGATATAAGGTTTACGTGAATAATTGCCTTGCCCAATACATAGCAAATCATATTGCATTGGCCACTACCTTGTTTCTGAGTGTAATTTAAGGTGCTGGCATTACTTTAAAAACCTCTAAGTGCTTGCAATTCTCACTATATTAGAAATCATTGCTCCCAACTGCAGTTTCAAAATAAGGGAGATTAGCCAATTTACTCCCACTGATATTGCCTGAAATCTACCTTTGGGGAATCAGGGCTTAGTCATTTATTGTTGTGGCCTCATCTAAGAGAGGTCTTGTCTGCTTCTTCCTGGAAAACCAATATTTGGTGTCTCAGTAGCTTGTGTGAGGTGCATAGACTGCACATTTTAAGATGGCATCTTAAAATTTTATAGCTGACTTTGTAAAACATGCAGTATAAATTGCAATGTCATAAGGAATCTCTTTTAAATGTCTTTATTAGCTATTTCTCCCTGAAGCAATTCTTAGAAGATCACATTTTAAATATTAAACAAATATGAAGAGTGTTTAAGAAATGTATGGCTTGACATAATTACAAATTTAGAGCAAAGGCTATTCATACACTCATTTTATTACAAGTAAAATTTATTCAGTATATATTTTTTTCAGTGATATTTTGTATTCGTGGACTGCACATCTCTGGCAAAATCTTCATATTCAGTTTACTTCTCTTCCTTAAATCTGATGGTATTTTAATATACAAAGATTTTATTCATACAATTTTAAGCATAAAGTCATTCAATGTATGAGATAAAAAGCCTAAATCCAACTCATTCATATTGAGAAAGTTATAATAAAATATCAACTAATATTGCTTCAATGTCTTTTTATCTCTGTCTCTTTGTATGTCAAAAAAATAAATAATGAACTAGTTTTCTTATCTCTTAGGTACATTGTGTGGGGATGATTCACACAAACATATACAACATACACACAAATCGAAAGATGTCTAAGTTATACAATTTTCTGTGTGACTGACAGTTTGAGATAGTGAAAAGAAGACAGGCTGTGGAGTCTAATAGAACTGCATTTAAAAACTAGTTGTGGAGTAACCTGGACAAATTATTTAACAATTTTGGCCTTTGGCATCCTTAATAGAAAATAGAAAGAATAACATCTACCTTTTACAAATACTGCATTAAATGAGATGAATAACATAAAGCTGTGAAAACGATTTGACACAAGATTTTCAATACAGGAGTAGTTGCCATCACTGCTGTTATTGTTGCTGATTTTATTGGCAGTTTCCATGAATGGTGACTTGGTTTTCTCTTTCTCACTCATCCTGCTCAGATTCAGCCTTTAAGACCTATGTTATTAATTTGCAGCACTTACAGCAAGCTAAGGAATCCAAAGACACAAAGGAAGTTCTGTCAGCCTATCTGCTTCCAGGTTGCTATGGGCAAGGCTTTTCTTTGACTCTGTTGCAGTTATATTTCCTCCTTCTGTATTACCCACCAGAAGTCTCTGTTTGGGTTTTTTTTGTTTGCTTGTTATTGTTATTGTTTTGTTTTGTTTTCCACTAGCAACAGATGTAATTGAATGGCAGAGCTAATCTTCAGAAGAATGGTGAGAAACCAAAAAAAAAAAAAAGAAAAAGAAAAGGGTGGGTGGGTGGGTGGGGAGGTGTGTTTTAGGATTGTAAAGCCAGGGTACTAAGTATTTTTGTGACCATGGAAGGCTGTCGCATGCTCTAATCACCTTTTCCTAGTCCTATAGCTTGCTGTCCCACTACTGTGACAACTCCATCATTGTGACCACTGATAAGCCTACCACCCTCTTCCTCTGTATATTTCTCCTCTCCTCTTCACTGTGCTCACCTTACAGTTTCGAATCTATGGCTCATCATTTTTATATCTCTCTTAGAAGTCTAGATTCCCTTGCTACTCAATATTTTCAATGCTTCTGTCTTACAACATACCAGAGAGCATCGCTTTCCTTAGCCTGGGTCATTACAGCAAATGGCCAGCGCCGAAGCAGGCACTACGGAGTGGGACCGAATACACCACCCCAAGCATGACTCTCTGGCATCAGGATGATTGTAGGCTGATAATTTTAAAGAAACAGCAGATATAGGAAAGCTCTGAAAACTGAGTAGAAGTTACCCTTTTGTAAGAGACATTTCCATCCATAAAAAAAATCTTCATTTGTAAAGCTGTCTGTACCAGCCAGGGAAGGGGGACTAAATCTCCAGAAACCCTCATACTGGAGACAGCCATGATTTAAATCTGAATATCTACCTTACCCTTGTTTACAGTTCTTTTCCTGGTAACCGTCCATGACTGACTCCTCCCACCCCCAACATCTTTTGTCCTTAGCTTGGGATAGAATTTTAAGGTGGTGACTTGGGCCACTTCAAGGTGTTACTGAGTGTACAGGAGGTGTACATATTATTAAACTTCTGTTTGGTTTTCTCCTGTCAATCTGTCTTTTTATTACAGGGGTGTCTTAGGCAAGAACCTAGAAAGTAGAGAGAAAGTTATTTTTCCTCCTCCACAAAGAAAGTATTCAATATTCTGCCATCAAGTATGGTGTTGACTGTAGGTTTTATAGATGCCTTTTCTCCAATGGAGGAAGCTCCTTTTATTTTTTTAAGTGTTTTTATCATGAAAGGGTTTTAGATTTTTTTCAAATTTTTTTTCTCTGTCTATTGAAATGATAATGTGATTTTTGTCCTTTATTACTATGCTGCACTATGTTAAAGGGAAACCACAGGCCCCAAATGGTGTCATTCATGCTAAAGCCCATGATACCAAATGTAGCTGCAGCTTCTTTCACCAGCAATGTCATCTCCACCAACCAGCTTAGACTCTTCTTGTCCACACCATCCCCCAGTGGAAGAAAAGGCGGTCTGCACGATAACATCCCTGTGCCATTCATTCCTCCACCACCAAAAAGATGTCCTGGTCCAAAACTAGCTTTTTTTTTTTTTTTTTTTTTTTGCTAATAACTGTCCTGCTACCCTGTTGTTGTTGTTTTTTCCTACAAAAATCTTTCATTTTGTCCAATCCTTTCGAGTGCTTTTCTACTTGCTAGATGGTATCCTAGTTGATTCATGAATCATCTTATAAAGCCTATTTGGTCTTCAAGTTTACTCGATGGAGTTTTGTCTTTAACAATGCAATTTTTGTTTTCTTTCTTTTTTTTGACTGAAACATTCCTGTTGTTTCTGCTACCTCATGGGTTGAAATTCGATCCAGATTTCCAGGCATGTCTTTCATTCAACCTCTTCCAAGAAGCTCTATTCCCTAACAATTTGCATCATACACGTGATCCTTGTGTGATTTTGATCCTATCTTATTCATGTGTGTGTATCACTTTTATATTCACTTCACACTACATAATCCCATGTGTATGTGCTTATAATAATTGTTCTTAGGGGCAGGAAATACCTCCCATGCTTGTATTATATTATATACCTTAGTTTCCAGCAGAATAATATGTACAGAACATTCACAGAAGAGTTGTTCAATATATGTTGGTTGAATTGCAAGGAGATTCTAGTTTTCTTGAGGCCAATCTTCTGATAACTCTGACAGTGAAAGTTGACATGATCACCTACACAAAACATGCTAAATTCAAATTAACAACCAGATTTCCATTTTCATTGTCCTGTCATTCACTTGGACTTTTTGTCTTCTTGATGTAAGTTATGGCAGATATTTCAATATGTGGATGCATCTTTCTAGAACATTTGAACAGAAAGAAAATCCATTTAAAAAAACGTATCCAAGTGGAAAAAGGCATTTTCAGTTTTAACTCAAAAAGTTGTAAGCGTTGAACGATGTTAACATGACATATATCCACTCCTCAGCTTTTAAACGTCGAAGACAGTTTTATAACACTAAATTTAGCAGATGAAAAAAAAAACCCCACGACAAAACTTATCTGTCAAGCTTATGTACTCATTGTATATGCTGCAAATCTAGTCCCCTTCTAACCTTTTCTTTCTTTTTGTTTTTTATTTTATTTTATTTTTTTATTAAGAGCAAGCCAGAAATTGCTTAGGAACAGCAAAAAGTTTCACATCAATTGCATTCTGTCAGGCTCAAGGAGAGTGTTTGTTGCACCGTCCGTGGTGGGAATTCGGGGGAAGTCCAGCCTAGAGGTTCAATGCAGAGGCCGGAGGCCATGCTGCCTGGCCTGGCTGGGCCCCTAAGGATTTGTGCTTTTTGCAGCACGGCAGGCAAGCTGATGAGAAGGGGTTTAAGGGTGTGAACCTTCTACGATGGGCCGAATCATCTTGCAGAGTACACAACAACTCTACACATTTTATAGTCTCTGAGTTCACCGCCATTTAATGAGGAAACACTTAATGAGAACCCGCTGGGTATAAAGGAATTTGCTAGATGTTGGGATGGTTTGGGAGGAACAGGTGAGAAAAAACAGAAATTCATCACAGGGTATTCATCTTTTCCCTTTGGACTTATTATAGACCAATTTAAAAATAAAGTCAAAACAGATAAGTATATGTTCCTTCTTTTTTTTTTCCTCCTAAAGAATGGTTTTTACCTTCTCCTGCTTAAGGCGTGGACCAGACTGAATTGGGAGGATTGATTTTCATCAATGAAATGTGAGACCCTGGAAAAGTAATTTTACCACTCGTACACAACTTACTCATCTGTAAAATGAGAGCTGGACTAGAAGATCTTTAAGGTGATTCTGTCTGAGCTATTCACCTTCTTGCCTGCTAGCATGTCAGTATAATACCGTGACTACAACAACGTCGTCGGGCAGCGGTCAAATACTGATACAAAGTGTGCTCATTGTGCTGTTACTGAATACAGTAGTTCCCCCCTTTATCCAAGAGGATACTTCTAAGACCCCCAGCGGATTTCTGAAATTGTGGATAATACTGAACTCTATATATACTATGTTTTTTCCTATACATACACACCTTCTTAATTAAAGGAAGGATTTTATGGCTTCTCTCTGACACATCCAAATACCAGCATTACGACTCTTGTGCTTTGGGGCCATCATTAAGTAAATTAAGGTTGACTTGGACACAAGCACTGCAACACCATGGCAGCCAATCTGATAACCCAGCCGGCTACAAGGTGACGAAGGGAACATTTGCAGAGTGGACATGCTGGACAAAGGAGCGATACACATCCTGGGCTGGACAGAGCAAGATGGTGCAAGATTTCATCATGCTACTCAGAATGGTGTGCAATTTAAAAATTATGAACTGTTTGTTTCTGGAATTTTCCATTTAATATTTTTGCACTGCAGTTATCTGTGAGTGATTGAAAGCATGGGAAGTGAAACCACAGATGAGGGAGCACTATTACACATCCGGTTACCGGGAACCTGGAAATGTAGACAGAGGCTAAGAAGTTCAACTACATTATTTTTTTGCAAAGAAAGCCTATTTAAAGCAAATTATGTGGACACAGAAAACATCAGTTATGTGACTGACAATCAGCAAATGAAGAGCTGTTTTTCATTAGTTTAAACATTTGATATAGATTTGCTAAATTGATAGGTTTTGACTGTTTGTGTGTTAAGTGGTGTATTTCCCCACCTGTGTTCCAGAGAATGCTCCTGTCCCACAACATGCTCCTCAATATTTTCTTTGGGGTTGGGGAGAAGTCTGAGATCAAATAATGTTGGGAACTTTTTATACTACCTTTGTCTTTTGGAGATTCGTAACAATGCATATTAACCAACTAAAAATTCTGAGAAATGGTACAATTATGAAAGCACACATTCTCAAACATACAAGATCACAGTAATTTTTGGAAGGTAGATTCATAAATGCTAATTTCAAGCATTGTTTTCTTATTAGTTAAATTCTCCAAAGACTTGAAAGACTGTTTAAAATAGTCAAGTTATATTGTTTTTGCATTTTTTCCTTTGACATCAGTCACATGTCATCTCAATATTTATACCTCACTTTTTATGAACACATTTTGTCTATTTTTCTGATTATTGTCCCTTTGCCATTCATTTCTCAGGATTTTTTTTTCGAAGTATCTTACTGTAGCTACCATTTCCTTTCTAAATACTTTTTTTGAATATTTCTGATATTTCTTATTTCTTATATTTTGGAAAAGATATGCTTTATAACCTCCAAATTTAATTTCTGCTTTGATGTTTCATGTTTAGTGGGGAGAGCAAGTGGGTTAGCTCAAATAGTGCAGCACAATAATTTTTCTTTGTACCCAGCAGTTGCAGGGATGGGTAAAATTCACTACGTCTACTCCACAGTTTACAGAAACAGGAATGCAATATAGGCATGTGGAAATTGCTCTAGCCAGAGACACATGAATTCTCCCTTCGACCCACTGGTTCTCCACGCTCAAGATTTCACCTTCCCCATGAAGCTTCTTTGAACACCTCACTCTTGCTCTTCTGTTTCTTCTAGTTGCTGTTCCTTCAAAATAGATTCATTTTAACTTTCTTAGCTATTCTGTGTGTTTTTGGCTTGTCACCTCATAAGATTATAAGCTCCCTGGGGAAAGCTGTTGTGAATATTTTAAGCATGTTTTCACATCCACAATGTTATGATTTCAAAAATTATTTTTGAATGAATGTGGGACTCTCTAAAGGAATGAAAAAATCCACTCTTTGCTTGAATTCAATCTGTGACTTACACACTGAAGTTCTGAGCTAACACTGAAATGGGGGGGGGGGGGGGGGGCAGAAAAAGCTAACCCCTGCAAAAAGTGGCGTGCTATATATATTGAGAAGGAAGTGATTGAGAGAAAAAGTCACACATCTCTTGATAATACCAATTACTCTAAGTTATAAGTATTAACTGTGTCTCAAGAGCTGTGCTTCACAGCAGAGGCAACATCACGCCTATTTCATGAGTGGTAAGGGACTTGCCTAGGAGGCCCCAGCAGAGCCTCAATGTGCAGCCCCATCTGATTCCAAAGTTGGCCTATCACCATCCTGCCCTAATTGAAGGGCTTGGTATTCTGGTTCAGAAAGCATTGCCTTCTGTACAGGGTGAACTTAAATAATCTACCTTTTCTGGATTGATATTAGTAAACATTTGAATTATCAGGTAACAATTGTAGTTAGGAATAGAAAGTTAACATCAAAAACAATAATAATTTCAGGTTATTCTTATTTTATTCCTATAAATAGTTTTATTTAAGCCTATGATGTTAATGTACAAATTTGATGATAATGAATGTTTTTTCTACAAATAAATTTGACATATTATGAAGTGGCCAATGAAAACTCAGATATGCAAAGTTTTTCTTGAATTGGATATATGAGAGCTGTCTGCAAAGTATCCAGCCATGTAATATGAAATTTAGAGGCATTTATGGCTGGATTTTTTCCAGACAGCCCTTGTATATCAATAGCTTATTATAGCGAGTGGACAAAGTTAAGAGGAGGATAAAGAAAAAAAAAGACTAAAAGAAGATTGGATGTACGCTCTGTATTCCATGCAGTCTAAACACCAAATATTAGGAAATAGATTTTGGTAAATCTAAATGACTTTTTATCTCACAGCTCCCTTCAAAATCTGATATTGACTACAGCTTGCCTCTCTGTGCTCGGATGCTTTTATTGACTTTTCTGTTCTGTGCTTTGTGATGCAGTACCAACGTGATTGGATCAGTATATTTTCCCTTTGGGATTACTGTAGGAATCTTGGAAATCTGGCAGCTGCATTAACTACATTTCCAAAATTTTAGTGCTTACTTAACCAACCACGGGTTTGTCGCTATATGTAGTGCTATTTGGGGAAAGGAAATAATTTACTGGAGATAATAGAGATAGTTTCAAAGCTAAATCATAGTTTCTGTTAATGGAGTTTATAATCCCAGCGAAAAACACACTGTGAAACCAATTTGGGCCAGCTTGCAAGAGTGTCATAATAAATTCTGTGACTATGGTGGTGGTGGTGATTTTTCTTCTCTGAGTTTAAACCATATTATTCTCCAACTCTTCTTTGCTTTCTATAAACTAATTTTGCCAATTCCCACTGCTGTCCCACATAATTTCTCTTTTTTTTTTTTTTTGAGGAAAGAAAACATTGTTTTTTTAAATGTATAATATATTGTGAGTTGATTCACTTAATAACTCTGACAAATATGAACTCATGTTTCTAACTCATTTAACATATACAGTGATTATTGTTAAGTGAACCTTGAAACAATGTGAGATTTTACTTTTTGTTATATTAAGAGGCTCATTGAACTCTGCTTGTAGGGGTCACACAGCTTCTCCTCCCATCCTTCTCTCTTTATCTCCCTTTTCTTCTTTTAGTCTGCTCCTGAATCTGAGACGTTCCCTGTTTTATATTTTTTTGTCTCCACTGTAAAGGACTGTGTGTATGAAGAAATTAAATACTGTAAGAAGTAGGTAAAATATGTAATTTGATTATTATGCCTAAAAGAAATTCCAAGTCAACTAAAACTATTTTACAATTATTTTCTGTGTATTTTCCCATCAAATTTGTTTAAAAACACTATCGAAGCATGACTGACAAACAAAAAGCTATACCTATTTAATGTATACATCTGAATGAGCTTGGAGATAGGAAGGCACCTGTGAAGCCATGACCACAGTCTATGCCATAAATGTATCCATCACCTCCAAAAGTTTCTGCCTACCCTCTTTTTTATTTTTACTGTGTGTGTGTGATAAGAACACTTAATAGAAGGTCTAACCTCTTAGCATGTTTTTAAGTATACAAACAGTGCTTAATAACTACAGGCACTAAGCCATGGGGGCGATCTCTAGGACTTAACTCATCTCTGTAACTAAAATTTTGTATCTTTAAAGCAGCCCTATGTGATATATTTCAATACCCTTGAGAACACAGAGATTTAGAACAATTACAAACAATCTCTAATTAATAGGAGCTATTAAATAATATGTATTATTTAATACATATTTAAAAAGTCAGGGTAAATTGTTATACTGTAGGAACAGACCATCCTTGAAACCTCATTGGTTTGAAACAGTGAATCGATTTCTCGCTTGTGTCACAGTCCAAGTTGGACTGTTTTTTTCCTTCTTACGATTACACTACAAGGGAAAAACATAGTTTGGAAGGACACCACAGTAAAGGAAGAGAAAGATGGTAGAGCCACCAGGCACTTAGGTTTTTGAAATGAAAGCAAAACATTTCAGAGTCCTTTGGCCGGAACCCTGAGCTACTCCCAAAGCTCCAACCTCAGCCAACGGGAGGTTGGGCACAGGGAAACTTCAATAAGCACTAAATATTGGTGCCATGTAGTGAGACAAGTTAAATTCAGATTATTAAAGTTGCAAAGCTCTTACCATAGCTTCAAACCATGCTTTCTCCAATAATTTCCATTATAGTCAATAATGCAATTATTTTTCAAGATTAACAAATGAAAACTGAGCTGCTTCTATCTTATGAACAAATAAACATACAGTAATAATAATTATTTACAGTGGATTCTGTGCAGTTTTTATGTCACTAACTTATTTTAATATTGTATAATAAATTATTTTCTATGTATTTTCTCTAAAAATAATTGAATGGATGTACTATACTTATTAAAACACTTCTTCATTGTTGAAAACTTTAATTTGCTCAGTATTTTGATTCTTATAAGTACCACTGTTATTGTGTTTCATGTACAGTTCCTTAATTTTAGACTATTGATTTTGAACAGATTTCTTGAATGAGAATTACCAAGTCAAAGGATATTAACAACTTTAAGGTTCTTCACAAATATCATTAACTTTCTTCCCCCAAATCGTGCATTAACTTGTACTTTACTCAGTGTGTGTGAGAGTATGCCTATCATAGTTGGGGAGGGGGGTGAATGTGTATTATATATATTTGGGAATTATTTGAAGTTGGGCCTCAATTCTGTTTCTTTCATAACTAATTCATTTTTATACTTATTTGAAAAAAATGAAACTTATTGTCTTCTTTACCATTGTTTTTTAATAATTCCCAACTATACTTCAAAATTCTATTCTTTACTTGCTCATGTACTCTCCATGCCTGCCTTAAAGACCAATGTCTTGCATCTCTTTATTTCTCTGATCTGCTCCTTCAATTCTTTCATTCATATTAATCAGCAAATGCTTTCCCTCCCTACTCCCCATCTTTTATTAGGTCCTGTTCTCATCTGCTTTTGCTAAGGAAATTCCAGATGTCAGGCTATACTGAAATGGAGAGATCCCAGATATAAAAAAGGAAAGGTGTGGGGAGGATACTGCTACAAAGACAGATATTAGGTTTTGTGTTGGGATGGAAGTATATTGAGACTCTCCCAATGAATTCCAAACAGAGTGGAATTAAATAAGAGTAAGACATTTATGACTGGATTATCAATTGGCTTCCCCTTGTATCAGGTTCAATAGCACTTAAGAAAAGTTAATAGTTCAGTCATTTAGATCATGCTTCTAATACACTGATCATGGAGAACCCTCTCAGAGATGTCTAATTCATAACGCTGGTTCCTATTGCAGGAAGTGAACCTCTACTGTATGCTAGGGGCTCTCTTACCAGTCTCCAGCCTTCTCTGTTTCCATTTGTTTTATTTAATCAACATAAATGCAGCTTACCATACCTGCTTTATTGATTTTTGTAACAGATTTCAGTAGCACCCACAGACAGGAGCCCTCTTATGTTCTGATTGATGTGTTCTTTTACCACACATGACAAAATGATAGATGTACTTAGTTAACTTTCTCCAAAATCATTAATGCCACACTCACGGGCTGGCTACTCAGGGACTGGCTAAGTAGCTGTCATGAATTTGCTACCTGAAACACTGCAATACTGAATAAGAAGTCCATTAATTGTTTTTCGAGATGAACTCAAAAAGATAGGTATGAAATACATACATAGGGAAGAAGTAAAAGAATATACCATGGGCTTTAGAGACATATTGGGTACTGCAAAATTACAACATAAGGCTAAGATTAAAAATGGGTGGGGAAGTAAATTGTTTTTCTCTGAGATTACACTTGGGAAATTATTTAAAATGCTAACAAGTTTTCTTGCAATTTAGACGTTGCATTCTCAGGTGTATGTATATAACATCTAAGTTTTAATCTTGAACCCCCTACACTCAATCAGTAGATGGCAAGTTTTTGTTTTAGAAAATCTTTCTAGAATTGAGAGAGGAATAGAGAATATAGAAAACAAACAGATTGAATAAAAAGGAAATAATTTCATAGTTACTAAAGGAACCTAATGAATACATACTTAATGCTCTGGGAAAATAGGGAAAAAGTTACTGACCTAGAAGAAATCCATCTATTACTAATGCTTTAGTGAGACAATTTAATGTTCTCTTCTACATTTTATATCAATATTACTCACAGAAACTCAGCTATAATGAGATTTTTCCTTATGGAATAAAAGTTATGGTTTATCTTTTGCTTTGAACCCAAGATAATTTCTCTTTCATAGTTAATGAGGCAGTAACAGAAGTATAAGAACTAGTTAGTAAATTGAATATCATGCAGCTTGTCAGCCTTAAAAGTGCTGACTGGCTTTTCCCCTTACTTTCTCCTAGTTTCTATGTCTAGTTGAAGAGCAAAGAATCTTTTCCTTATCTAGAGCATTTTCTGTTTGAGGGAGATTACTTCTACATGGTAACCTTGTTCCTGAAACAGCAGATAGGAAAGAGAAACAAGTTAGTCACAATGCCTTACATCTGTCTTATACCTGCAGAGAAAAGGCCCAGCAAACAAAAATATAAACAACAAACGCTTGTAAATAGCAAGCCTCTTCCTCCACAAAGAGTTAATGCTCATTCAAGGAATCAAAAATGGGAAAGATTTAAAAGGATGAGCTACATGGTCCAGCTTTCTGTGTAGGAAAAAGAAGCAATGGAAGGGAACGTTATCCAAGCCCTGCCATCAAGAAATATGCTGTCGGATGAAGGGAACGATGACAGACATATACTAAATAAATTAATTATTCAAAGGTATTCATCTATTTATATAGCAATTATTTATTTTTCATTTGTTATATTCTAAACAAAGTTCTAGAGTCTGGGAGAGACAATACTGAATGAGACAGAAAACAGAGCTTGCATTCCACTCAGGCAGGAGACAGAAAATAGACAAAGACAGAAACAACTACGAGGACGGGTCCAGGCTATGAGATAAATGCCAAGAAGGCAATGAACTGGACAGGGACACTGCCTTCAGGGAGAGTGTGTGGGTTGTTTCAGATACGGTCACTTGGCAAGTCTTCCCTTAGGAAATGGCTTTTGAGCAGAGACCTGAAGGATGAGAAAGAACCAATCTCTGATGTTTCAGGCAGAAGAAACAGCAAGGTGAAGGGCCATGAGGTGAAAACATACTTCAGGAATTGCAACAGACGGAGAAACTGAAGGAAATGGGGCTGGAGCTTAATCCTGTGTGTGTGGACGAGGAGGTCGGGAGCGCGGAGACACGCACCGTCAGCAATGACTGAGGTCGTGTGGCCCACCATAGCTCCCCAGTCAGCTCAGTTAATGTCACATCCTACTCAAATGCCTCAGCTTCAGCTCCTGAGGAATTAGAACACTAACACTGTGTATCTCCTACAAAACCATTCCCTTTCTATTGATTTTTGTTGACAGAGATCATCATAGTGTTATTATGATTTGCATTTAGTACTTACTTGCTCTTACCGGTTTGTTAAACAATCAATACTTTTTGTCTAGAAACAGAAGCCATCTTTATCTCTCTTCTCTCTTTGGAGGGAGTGTGAGGAGGGAAGGCTCACTCTTGCATTGGAACACAAGCAAATTGCTGTGGAAGTACACATAACAGCGTCATGTTTCTCTGGTACGTACTAGCAAACTCCATTGTTTCCTCGGAAAGAATCGCTCTTGCTTTCAGCAAAGCTTTACAGCACACAGGCATTTGCAATTGCACACCAGAGTCAGGCCGCCTTCATCAAGCCTGAGCTGAGTCCCGAGGCAGTCCCGCATTTGGAGCCAAGAGCTGCCCTTTAAATTTAGTGAACTAGTCATAAATTTACCTCTTTCTGACTGAATTTTGCTCCAAAACACCCATTCTGAAAGTGAAACCATTCACCTAAATAGATTTCTATGCTGTGAACATCTGTTCACTCTCATGACCCTATGTTATTGTTATTACATGTGTTATATAACTTGTACACATGTACTGTGTGATTAAAAAGGGATTATTTCATCTTATTCTCTAACCAGCTTGAGGAATAATTTCACAAAATAGTTCTTATTGATGTCCAAGAGCTTCTAAGTATCGTTCTATGTATTTTGGTCCATTTGTCTGTCTTTACTGGACATGAAATAATTTCGTAAAGATGCTTCCTCTGCCCCCAATAAGAAAAAGAACTGAAATCTTTATACATTACTAAACATGTAAATATAATTTAAAATCTACATTCACAGCTAGAACTTGGAAAACACAGGCACACAACTCAGGACAGATGATGTAATATTAACAGATGTCAGGACTAGAAGCAGTACTTCAGCCCAGTTAGATTCTGTCTGTGTTTTCTTTGAGAATCATTCATTTGTCCTTTTAACTGGTGTGCACCAGGGGGTCAAGAAACAACTAAATGATTATACTGAACACGCTTCCATGTCCATGTGTCCCGTGTGAGAAACATAAGCATCTGTGTGTGTAAGGTCAAGAATAATGGAGGGGAGATACCACATACAGAACCGGTGATATCCAGATATGTCTAATGTAACCAAAAATATGACAGTGGAGGCAAAATGTAAATGCCTGCCCTCATATTTAGCAATGATGATGTTGTGGATTTGTACTCTTCTCTAGAAATATATACTAAGAAAATAATCTGAAATATGATGCAAATTTATGCATAAAAATGTTCATTGTAAATGTGTTAATAATGGAAATTTCAGTCAACATTGGGAGAATGTCCATATGGTAGAATACTAGAAAGACACTGAAAATAATGTTTATGAATAATTTAAATTACATAGAAAAATAATTAGGAAACACAGTTAAGTGAAAAAAGCAGCATGCCAAATTATAGGTGCAGTGCCATCTCTGTTGATATGTGTAGAAAAATGTCCAGAAGGAAAATATTTAAATGTTATTGGTGTTTGCCTCTGGGAAATGGAATTACTCTTTCCCAGTTTTATTGTTAATTTTTTGTTTGTATTTTTTTTTTGCTTTGTAAGATTTCCAAATCAGTATTACTTATATAAATATAAAGCTATATTTAAAAAGTTTTAAAACTTGAAAAGGCAGTGTAAAGTTTATGGAAACATGTGACAATTGAAAGGATAGGCCAAGCAAAAAAGCAGAGTAAAATTAAATGTACATTACCGTTTCAAATATATAAAATTAGAAGTAAAGATATACACATGGAGAAGCTTCAAGAGACGATCACAAAAATAATGCATGAACAGGAGTCAGAGAATACCTTCGAATAGGGAAATAAACACAGACTTCTAACAAGTTACTGTTGGCGCTTCCTTCAGGGCTTCACACTTCTGAAAGCAGAGACCAGGGCATAGAAGGAATAGTTTAAACAGACCACAGCAGTGAAGGGAAAAGGGAAGATGAGAACATAGACTCAGGAGGAAAAAAATCAATCCCCGAAAGAGAAAGTCCAACAGTAAGTGCCACAGTGCTTACTGAACACAGATCAGGGACTTGGTAGTTCACAGCACCGGCTGGAGCAAGGGACCTAAGAGACAGTGGCATCGAAGGTGGCAGCCTCAGAAGCTTTGCTGCTGAGAGAGAAGAGGTACCACCCCCTATAGACATGGCAACGATGGAAGAAAAAAAAAAGAAGAGGAGAAAATGAAAGGTCCTGAAGAAACATAGACCTACAAAACAACCCAATCCAACCTCCTCCTCCCTCTGCATTGCAGCCATAAATGCAAATACATGTCACTCAGCTGGCAGAAGAAAGCACTCTTGAGATAGGAACCCTGTCTACAAATGCCTCAAAAATAGAAGAATGCAGAGCAATTTTATACCAAACTACTTGGTAAAGAAAACTGAAGGCATTTGATCTGTTTGGAATTTTCCTAAATATCCAGTCAAAAGGGGAACAAAACTATCACAAAATGATCTCAAATGAATTAAGTAGTCTTATAGAATCAGTTGGATATATTAAAAGAGAGACTCTAAAGTTAAGAATTAAGAACAAAAGTAAAAAGAACAAAAAGAGTGTAAAGTTCAATGAGAGCTGAGGGAACTCAGGAAAGAAAATAAAAAAAAAATTTAAAAATCAGAAATGAGGATAAATTTTAAGATGCTTAAGAGAGAATAAAATGGAATGAAAATTTAATATGGGATATTAAAGAAAGCAGGAAAATAACCATGTATGTAAACATGACAAAAAGAAAATTACTACCAAAGAAAAAGTGGTTGAAATGGAGAACATGCAAAGAAAATCTACATATATGTAACTGGAATTTCTTAAGAGTAACAAAACAATGGAACTAAACTAATGTTTATAACAATAATTCAAAACAATTTTCTAGCAAAAATTAAATCCCTATATCAACATACTAAAAGATCTCATTGTGCACATGGAAATACTAAGCCAGAGCAATCACTCTGAGACACATCAAGGTAAACGTATTAGATTTTAAAGACAAAAAAAAAACAAACCAAAAAAACAAAAAAAAAATTTAGATCCTACAGGCAAAATGACAAAATTATTTATAGAAATAAGAAGCAACATGGGCATAAGATATCTCAAGAGCACATCAGCTATAGCAAGGTGGCAGTGCAGAAGGATTTTCAAGAAACTCAAGAAAATACTGTGTGGGCCAGAGATTTTACATCTAGTCAGCCAACCTGTTTGTCAAGTATCAAAATTATGAAATCCGTCAAAGTAATCTATTAGAGGGTGAGCTCCATCTTGGAAAACCTCAACAGTGGTAAATATTTAATGTATTTCATTTTAGATCTAAGACTAAAACAAGACTAGGACATCGTGCAAGCATAATATGTAAACATGTTCTGACAAAGTAGAAAGAATGCAACTAAAAATATGAGAGTGAAAGAAAGAAAGGGAAAGATAAAATCTGAACATTAATTGTTATGTAAGTAATGGGTGACTATTAAAGAGTGCCATTTAAAATTGGCAATACAGATAGAAAAGAGATTAATGTTAAAAGTGGGGATTAAGGGCACTACCAAAGGTGTAAATACAAAGACAGTTACTGTTTTAAATATAAATCTTCCAAAATACCAAGGCAAAGAAAATGTAACAGTGAGGGGAAGCACAGTAACTATAACAAAATACACACAGTAATGATGATATAAAATGGTACAGCAAAATGGAGGCAAAGATTATCAGCCATATCAATAATTATGCATTAGCTTAACTTACCTAGCAAAGAAAAGGATTTTCAAATTGTCTCCTGAAGGAATACCTAATTTTGTATATATGATATACCTGAAACTGATTCCAAGGAGCTAAAAATAAAGAGCAAAGACATACGAGGTAACTGAAAGCAATAAGAAAGCAGATATCAGACTAAGGAGAAGTAAGCCCAAAATTGTTTTGTAAAGCACTCAAGATAAAGAAGGACCCTTTTAATGCTCAAAGATAGAATATACAATGCACATTTCACAGCTATGCATATCTATGCAAGACATAAGAATCCATGAGCCCATACTGATAGATATTTAGATGGATAGATTAGATAGATGGATGGATAGATAGATAGATAAATAGAGGCAGACAGGGGAGGTAAGGAGAAGTTTTTACAATAAAAAGTCAACAAATATAAAAATAATAAAGGTAGAAAAATTTATAATCATTGTATTAATAGTAAAAATTGACCCAGGCAATAATTATTCATCAAATTTAGCATCTTTGGGGATGATCAAGTTTGATGAGGACAAGATATTCACAAACCCTATAAATTGTATGTTCTAAAAGTAAAATTATATTAATGTATACAAATGATGGCTGTTCAGAAACTGAGTAATCTCCTTAATGAAGTACAAACATATATCATGTGTCTTAGATTAGGATATAATATGCTTAATATCATATTCAAGCCCAAAAATGCATACCCAATTGGAATTTTAAGGAGATATCAAACATTCCATAAAATGAATGCCCTATATTTTTCAAATATACCAATATCATGAAAAAGAGAAACTAAAAATAACTGTTTCATATTAAAAGAGGCTAAAAAAATGTATCAACTAAATGCAATATGCGATCCTGAACCTCTTGAACTAGAAAACAAATTTTTTAAGGAAAATTATTGAGATAAGGAGAAAATGGCCTGTAGGTTCAGATAGAATTATTGTGCCAAAATTAAATTACCTGAAATTAAAAAATAAATATGTTACATGGTATCTTTAAAGGTAAGAGCTATGGAAATCAGTGACATGACAGCAGAGTGGAGGTGACAGATTCTGGCGTGAGTCAACACCAGTCACCTCCACCCTGCTCTCATTTTACTGTTTTAATACAGACCCTAAGAATTCCTGGGAGTTCTGGTTTATGCCAATTTCTTGATTCCTTCTTGGGTGGTAACATAGAGGAGATGTGGGACAGAACCAGTTTTTTGTTCTCATGACTCAAACCTGTAATGCAAGAGTGTTTTTGGAACTTCACGGGAATGTTTGGGCTCATATGCAAAAGGGAAGACCTAAAGCCTGTGCCCTCTGATAGTCAGGCTACGTGGTGAGCTCGGGATATCCTGAGGGACATCTCCCTGTTACAATACAGACATTCTAAACCAGAAAACCCACCAATTTCTCATAAACCTACCAATATGAACACATCATATGTGGTTCGAAATATCTCTGCTCTCAGTGCACAAGAAAAAAGTGAAATTTATATATTTACACACACACACACACACACACACACACACACACACGAAGGGCTGTCTGGAAAGGATCCAGCCATGCAATATGAAAAATAGAGGCATTTATAGCTGGATCTTTTTCCAGACAGCTCTTCGTGTGTGTGTGTGTGTGTGTGTGTGTGTGCATAAAATATGACTCCATCATCTTCAAAGCTCTGGCAACTTTACATTTCAAATCCATTTAATACATAATTGTTCTTTCAAGTGGCATTTATTGAGCCCTTTTTATGTGTTACATATTGAATTGAAATTGCTTCTGAATACAGTGGTGCACTGTCCTGTACCTTTTGGGGAATACATTCCAAGACCCCCACTAGATGCCTGGAACTGCGCGTTGTAATGACCGGGGTTCCTGTGCACACACACCTTTTCACCAAAGGCAGCACTTTCGGCTTCTTAGCACGTCCAAACTGTCAGCATCACTACTCTTTTACTTTGGGGCCAGTGATAAGTAAAATGAGGGTGAACACAAGCACCCAGACAGTTGATCTGATAACCCAGACAGCTACTAAAGGCGAATAGGCAGGCAGCATATGAGATAACTCATTCCAGTACAGCATGCAATTTAAAAACTAAGAATTGCTTATTACTGGAATTTTCCATTTAATATTTTCAGCCCGGTTGACCATGGATAACTGAAACCACGAAAGTGAAACCACGGATAAGGTGGGGTACTGCGTTCTGCTTTTGAAGTATTTCTCCTCTTTCCATTTCTAGTGCTATTTTAACTCCTCATGTGTAATGAGAGGGACTTCCTAACTGATACGGTGACTTAAGTTTATCTCCCGTACATTGTACATGGGAGATAAAAGCCTTCGGATTCATGTCTGTCAAATATAAAGCTGCTACACAGTTTTCCATTGGAACAGTATTTTGGTTCTGTAGGACAAAGCCAGCTGTCTTGGCATAGTGCACATTGCTCTCTCCCAAAGCTACTTTCATGCAGAACCACTTTTGACTTTTGGCACAAACCATATCTCAATGTATTATGACTTTATTACTTAAGTACAGCCTTCTTCTTGGGGTTATTTTCCTTGTGCTTTTGGGAAATTCAGGTCTTGATCAAAATGTTTCTGCTCCCACCCAACAAAACATAGAACTCCTGGATATGGGCTGTCATGGCACATTGTACCTGTCCTCTGTTCTAGAGTTTATTTCTAGTGTCCCCTTTCCTCCTAACTAGACCATAGTTCCTGTGATGCAGGTTCATATCTTATCCTAGCGACGTATGGATCCTATTAGAGTTTTAATAAACATTTGTCAAGTGGAAAGATAATATTTACCATGACTACATAATTAAGTCACCTGGAGATGAAAATAAGATGTTTAGAGAAGAGCATATAAAAGGAAATATCCCAAAGACTTCAGAAACAAGAGCTCATGTTGCACAAATAGATTGAATGCATGTACTGCCCATTAAAAAGTTTCAAATTGTACCTAATGATACTCCATTAACAACACCCCAGATGATTTTGAAAACATTAAAGATGTTGGATAGAATTAGACATCTGGCTTGATCCAGTGGGATAGGAACAGGCAACCTCTTTGAAGTAAAAATGTTTATGCAACACAGAAGAAACATCAAATACCCTACCTACTGCCAAAGAGCAGCGCCAGCCAAATACTAACTAATGTGAAGGAGAAAAGAGGCTGCCATTCTCTCAATGGGATATAAACCAAGAATAGGCCTTGTTTCAGATGCAAGCAATGCATTCATTCAACAGTATTATCTTTCCCATAAAATAAGAAGAGAGGAAAAAACCCCAGAAATTTCAATTTTGCATTTCAAAAATTTAACTCACAATTTTGCCTCCTTATTATTCTTGAGGGATGCTTTGATTTCCATCAAGGGAAATACAAAAGATAAGACTTTAATCACTAAGTGTGTAACTTTTTCTACTTATATTATTTTCATATATTTTTTAAATAAGCCTATGTGAATGCTTCAGATGATTCAATTATTAAAAGCACTTAAGAGTATGAGCAGTGCAAGACTTATTTTTTCTGGTACAGTTTCCCTTATTTGTATACATAATGATAATTATCTTTAACCAGAGACTTTTGAGAGGTAAATGAGAAGTGGATAATATAGAGAATTTATGAACATTAGCAGGACATCTTTCTACTCCCATATCCTCTTCCCTCTACATTGAGGAATTTGAGTCATGTTTTCTTTCAAATTACATTATTAAAAAACCTAAATTTATCTTATTATATTTTAATCTTATTTTCTTATCTTTCTACCTTGAAGAGAAGTGATTACCATTTGCAATGTTGGAGATAGTTATGAAACAATCTTCCCTGGAAAAAAATAGGTTCAATTTCTATCTTACTTCCTCACTGGACCATCTGGTCCCTGTCCAGATTTTCCCAGCAGCTCTTTCTCAGAAAAGCAAATGCCTCAGACAGTGGAACAGAGAATAAGGCAGGAGGACACACGTATCCCAAAGGTTCTGCTGCACCATGCACAAGAATAGAATCCATTTAGCAAAAGGAGATTCCAACATTTGCAGCCAAAATTTACTTCAGTGGCTTATTTAATCAATACCTCTGGCTTAAATAGGGTCCCTGGGCATTGAAATTATGGCAAGATTATGACTTGTTTTATTTGGTTAGTCATGTGAATAGTAACTGACACACTTCTATGAATTATAATCCAAGTTCTGCAGGGAATGATAATAATAATAATAACAGTAATAAGCAATACTACTTAACATTTATTGAACAATTACCATGTGTTGATACTCTGTTAAGGGCTTTATATACTCATATATCATCTCTCAACAGCTCTATAAATCTACTTTTTATATATGCAGAAACTCAGGACAGCATGATTACTTCCCTAAGAGCCACATGAGTGGGAGAAATTATATGATCCCAGGCACAGTGCCCAGGGCCTGAACTAGGCACAATTCTCCATGAGTCTCATTCATTTCTCTTATCTTATGAGCACAGGGACTGTTTGTATAAGCAGCTTCTGCTCTGGACTATTTTTACAAGGATGTTTGCACAGTAAACAGCCATGGAAGATAGAAATAGTATATCTCTTCTTTCAGAACAGAAGGCTGTCCAGTATGATAAAGATAATGCTTCTGGGACAAAGTTTGGGCAGGCTTTCTTGCATCATTATTAAAAACCTGGGTTTCCTAATCTTGGAGTTCCTTGGCTGTGACACAAACCCTCTGAATACACAACATCCACCCGAATTTCTCCATGTTGTCTCTATGGGACTTGGGGTTAAGGAGAACCAGTGTCAACATGAAGCTAATGATGCCTGCTGTGCCATGAGTAATAAAAAGTCCTTTGTCTCTGACTCAGGAGTCTTGTGTCTTCTGCCAGCATCCATGGAACTGTGGTAGACTAATTTCTTAGCTCTCAAATACAGTAAATTCTTAGATCCTTTACAGTTCCTGACAATGGGCCTTAAGAAAGGATGCAACTTTGACAGACACAGGAAGATCTCTCAAACTAAACCACTAACACCTCAATTGGTTAGGTTATAAAGACCAGACCAATTTGACTAGACTTAGATATTTGAGTAGGAGAACTAATGAAAACTAATGATGGATAGACAAGTTGAAGTTAGATCAAATATTAGAGAACCTGTATTGATAAGTAGTTTGGAACTTAATCCAGGAAATTCAAAGAGTATCACAAAGTTTTGAAGCACAGGGATCCTCTCCTTTTCTATGTCAGTACTCTTCAAAGGCCTCACCTGGTACCTAAACTTTACCATTCCACTGTAGGGAGATTCTCCTCATAATATGGAAAGTCTACCCTTGCATCTACTCAGCAACCATCCTGTATTTTCAAGCCTTTCTTGAAAATTTGTCATTTACACATAATTAAAAATATATTTGATTCTAACTCCTAATTAGTGATTCCCAGCATTAATTTGTTCCTAATATTCAGGTGAGAGAAACATTCATTCTATTTTGAAAATGATTACAACAGGGATTTATACATTAATTTCAGCTGTAATAAAGTGCAATTTATTATTAATTTAGCTTTACAAAGGAGCAAAACCATTTGTGTCATTCTTATAGAAAAGCTATTTATATGATGGACTTGGATTGGATTCATTGTTTTTTTTTCTGTTCTTCTGCTTTCTCCAAATAGTTAAATATGGAACCTAGGATTTAAGTATGTCCCAACAATGAGACACACATGTATTTACCATTTTTGGTTTTGGTGTCTTATATAAATTATCTTTTCAAATGTTGTAAATTTCAAAACAGTATTTATAAGCTTACAGTAAACCAAGTTTATCTGTTCACTATGGAATAAGAAGGAAAGAAAAAAAATCTGCCCTAATCAAATATGAAGAACATTTTATATTTTTAGTATTACATTTAGAAGATGGCTAATTACAGTTATTGGAAAAGATAATTCTTATTAAACTCTAGCAACCAATATATTCTTAAAACAGTGTTAGTGCTTATCATTTTAAGCCATGAAAAATTTTCTACTACTCTAGCATGAGCCATAATCTCCAAGAAGAAAAAATATTCTCCTCATCAAACATTTGTTTAAGGGAGTGGACTCTAGAGGACCCTTTAAACATTTCTCTGTTCAAAAATCACTACTCTTTTTAAGCAGGATATTTATGTGTGGCTGAGCAGCTAGAAAGAGAGAATTACTTTTGACTCTGTCATAGAATAAGGTACTTTGTAGCTTTCTTCTGAAAGAGAAGGCTGTTTCTGCGGGAAAGTGAATGCCTCATAAATCATGGTGACTCTCATTAACTCACATGTAAACATTAAGGCTAATCTCTCTCCAGGATTGGCTTATTACTTATTTTTCCAGGGGTACAGAGGAAGGACATTTTGCATGTCATTATCACTCACAATATGTGA
Source organism: Lyroderma lyra (assembly GCA_004026885.1). NCBI lineage: Eukaryota > Metazoa > Chordata > Mammalia > Chiroptera > Megadermatidae > Lyroderma > Lyroderma lyra. The sequence continues at coordinate 8,976 of PVJL010003041.1, read as the reverse complement.
CCTGCTATTTGTATCACCAAAGCATCAGATATTATATCTATATTTTCATATATATATAAATCTGGGGTAGATATGGCAAATAAATGACAATGTGCTACTAATCTCACATTCCATGTCCATAAGAGATATTATTTTCCCCCAGGTCCAAAAGTAACCTCAGAGTTTTTTCACAAAAATGTTCTCTGGCCAAACACTATCAAATAATGTAAGTTAGCCTGGGAATTACAAGAGTATTCTTGTGCTACTGATATAGAGTACCTCTGATTTCTAAACCACGGTGGAATTCTGGCTAAGTGTGAAATCACTTCCCAAGGAAAGCATAGCTCATCTTTAGTTGAATCTATTGCATGCCTGGCTCATATATTTGTCTACATATGAAGTATTTGTTGCATAACTCTAAACTGCCAGGCACTAGTTGAAAATAATAAATTTTATGTATCTGGAGCCAGAAGCCCCCAAGACATCATCTATTCTTGCTGTCTGATGTGACACAGGAGAAAGTTGAGGTCATACAGGGGAAATGTCTTGACCAAGATACCATGCATGGCACAGCCAAATCTGGAACTTAGGACTTTGGAAGAATTAATTTCACTAAAATCTAGTTCAAGTCACATTTTTGTACTTTAACTCGGTGAAGAGATATCTCCAGACAGAAAATTCCAGTGGTTGTTTGCCACTGGGATTCAATAAACAAGAATGTGAATAATTGGGGTGGTTAGTAATGTGGACAAAGAAACTTAAAAACAGACTTGGCTAAGTTCTAGGTATAGTGGTTTCTCATCTGTATACTGGGAGTAATGCAGTTTCTACGTCACAAGATGTGGTAGGATATTTAGTGGTGTGTCTGGCCTCTGATCCTAGGTGTGAACAGCATCTTCTTATTAGTGACAAAAATGTCTCTGGACATTGCCAAATGCCTTCTGGGGTGTGCAAATCGTACCCAGTGTAACAACTACTGATTTATCAATGAAAAAGACAACATATAAAAAATACAAAATATAAAAATGTTGAAAAGGAATAAAAATTATTTTTAGATAATATAATTGATATGGCCAATTAAAATACATTATGGAAACAAAACACATTGATTCCAACAGTAACTAAAACTATATAATGCTTAGTAATTCACTTGGGAAGAATGATATTTCTTTCACAGTGCTAAAAACTATAAATCCTTAAATTCTAATTGAAGAGGAATATTTCATGTTCATGGATAAGAAGAGTTGATATTGCAAAGATAATGGTTATACTCAAATTAATCTATCAATTCAAAGCAAGCCCAATAAACCTATTGGTATACACATAAAAATTAAACTGAAAGAAAGAAACATACAATCATAGGCAAAAACATTTTAAACAGGAACAATGATGGGTAGTTTACTTGTTAGAAGTGTCAGAATACTCAATAAAGCTAGTAAGTGCATCAACATGGAATGGGCCTCTCCATACATGGTGCGGTGTGGATGAACTCTGAAAATGTGCTAAGTGAAGACACCAAGCACAAAAGGTCACACATTATATTATTTCATTTGTATGATGTGTCCAGCATAGGGGCATCAAAAGAGAAAACAGATTCATGGCTCCCGGAGTCTGGGAGTAAGGGGAAATGGGGACTGACTGCCAATGAATTTTGGAGTTCCTTGGAGGGGGGTGAAAACATTCTGAAATTAGATAGTGAGGATGGATAGTTCTAGACTGTGAATACAAAACCACTGAGCTGTACACTTTAAAGAGGTGAATTTTATTATCTAAATTACATTTCACTAGAGCTATTATTAAAAAAAAAAAAACACATGAACTTAGCTCAGAAATGGACAAATGTATTATCAAGTATGTCCAAAAATCTATAAATATTATATGTACTTATATATCTTTATAATATATACATATATTACATAATATACATGTGTATATAATATATTATGCCTATTAAATGGTATATGTATCTGATTATATATAGATATGTGAATAATAATATTGGTATTGTCAGTCCATGGAGTCAAATGTGAACTATCAATAAATTATGTTATGATAATTGACTACCAATCAAGAAAGATAAAACTGTTTACCTACCTCTCAACATTCTGAAGTAAAACTCATATTTGATTAATAGATAAACATTTAAAAAGCAATTATGTGAATATTAGTAGCGGTGTGTAAGGCTTTCTTTTGCAAGTCACAAAATATAAAAGGCATATTAGAAAACAAGAAGTTTAAAATTAAAACAGAAAATTAAAAGACAAAACAAAACACTAAAAAATTATTTGCAATCCCAAAAGTAAATTATGTAATAGCAGAAAAGGATCACTATAAAAAATCTTACATATTCATTTAAAAAAATCTAGCAAGAAATGTGTAAAATACGAAACGGCACGGAAAGGAAAATTAAAGTGAGTAATAACTGTGAAAATTTCTTACCACAAATAGTAATTAAGGAAATATAAACAAAGTCAATGAGATATTATTTTCTCCCATAAGATTGGCAAGAAAAAGTAATAATAATAATGAAAATATTTATTGTGAGTTAATTGTGTTGGAAATGGAATCTCTCATATACTGTGATAGTGTATTGCCTTTTTGATAGAATTTTAGAATGACAGAGAGATATAGATAAATAGAGAGATAGATAAATAGATGATTGGTGATCAGTAGTTGATAGATGCATACATAGATAAATGATGATAGATAGACAGATATAAATAAATAAATATTTCAGATGATGCCACATGATGCACAGGGGAACTCTTTCAACCAAGTCCTTTCCAAATTACAGATTTGTGAGAAACAACATTATTATTGTGGTGTTCAGCTGCTTAGTTTTAAGGTAGTTTGTATATAAAAATAGATATCAAGACTATTTCATCTTTTCTTATAGCTGAGTACTATAACCAAGTTTTATTAAATAAAAAATGATTATACTATAGTGTGTAATATTGTACAGTTTCTTAAATCGTGTGTGTGTGTGTGTGTGTGTGTGTGTGTGTGTGTGAAGACATAGACAGATTTTGAGATACATAGCTGAGTGATAAAAACCAGTTGCACAGTAATACTTTCAGTATAGTATTCAGGTACTCCTCCCCACACTCAGATTTATTTCTAAATGTGCTTACATGTATACACATAGACAACAGTGGGAAACATGTCATGGAGCATATTTTTAAAATCTGATTTTATTAAAAATTTAGTGAGATAAACTGGTACACTGCTTTTCTAACTAAAAATAAATTTAGAACAATAAAAATATTGCAGGAGTAAGTGGCAAAAGCCTACACCAACATTCAGCTGCAGTGTGGAAGGAGGGGGACCTTAAATATTTCTACCAGTGTTTTAGAATTTGGGTTTTAGGACTTCTTTCTGATTGATTCCTCTTTGATTTAAAGTCAAAGTATTATCAAAATGCTTGCCATCCCATTGGGAAATAGGATTTTATTGATGCTGTTTAGAACAATATGTTGGTAAGTCCTAAGGCAATGTGTCATCAAATTTTAAAATTTCTCTCACTGATGAAATAAATGGAAATAAGTCTTTTGATGCATTTTATTACAATGATCAGAACATGCTTGTTACACAATCATGCTTATTTAATTATTTCTACCAATGTCTGCAGTCAGTTTTCCTTACATGTCTTCAAACACACACCTAATTCCTATTCATCTACATTCTGGGAAATATTTATTCTGAGCAGAAAACCTTGTCTGTTTTATATCAGAGACATTTACTTTGATCACTAGCACTAACTTCGTTGATTTACGTTTCCCTCATTTTCTTTGGTGATCTAAAATCTATTAATAACAATAGCAACATCATAATAAAGTAGCCACATCAAAGATAGCTAAAATGTAAGGACAGTTAGGCAATTTACCCAAATACACAAAACTAGAGAAAGCAAGAGCCAGAGTGTGAACCCAGGTCTCTCTGACCCCAAAACCCAGCAATCTTCTTCACCAACATGCTGCTACTTCCCCTGATGGACTTACATTCCTACATAAAACTGTGTCAGCACCTTGTCCATGGAGACTCCTCAAACCCTCACAGATTCTGGTCTCTCCTTTTCTTACCACCATAGCCATTTCTAACCTCCTGGTGTTGGCCACAGGCATCTTGGACTCAACATCCCAACCAGCGCCTCTATCAAATGGCAACCAAATTATCTCTGTTTCCATTTGGGCTATTTAAATTTAGTCCTATAAATTTAGAATGTATGAGGCTCAAGACTTAATGTAGGTATGTGATCTGGCATTTTCTTTTATGAATCTGAAAAATCTATGAACATGTGCCCTTAAAGGAAACAAAGTTCTGCATACAAAATCTTCCTATATCTAAGCTAGAATTCAGTTCCACCTTTTCCCTAAAACACATATGACTTCCTGGGTGCTTTCACAACTGCATATTTTAGTTTTTAAAACCTGTTGGTTAATTACTTCACTCAATAGATGCATTTCTGGATCCATTCCTAATACTTTAGTTGTTGCTTAGCAACTAGCTCACTTCTCTCTTGGTTTGGGAGCTACACATGTGGAAGGAGAGAATGAGGCCATGGAATGATCTTAAATAAATGGCTTTAAATTTTCTAAATATCAAGTGGCAATAAAACATCATGAGTCTTTGAGCCCCTAATCCACAGTGGATCTGTCATGGAGGCACGTTGGAACTTCAAATTAATAATGATACCAATGATTTCTAGAGGTGTCCTTGATTTTATTCTAGTTATGTCTTTTATTCTGTTTTCTTTCATTTTTTTCCTTGATATATATTTTATATTTTGCTTAGCAGGTTCTTAATAAAGATTCAACAATTCTAATTAAGAAACCATCTTTTGGAGATTGACCTACCTTCTTAAGAAAGGAATGCGTGATGAGGGGCACACACTGGCTACCCTAGCATCCTAGCAAGGCATGAATAGAAATAGAAAAGAGATTTATAGAGACTGTTTCTGAAACAAAGCATTGCAACAGAACTGTTATTTGCAGATTTTTGTTTTTTTCACAATCAAACACTGAATATTCTGACCATTAGGCAAAAAGTTCTACAAAAATGTTATCTAGTGATTAGCATAATACCATTCAGGGAAGAAGGCTTAATAGAAATTTTTGCAACTTAAGTGAATGGATGAAAGGCTGCTGAGAAGAGCTCAGAATGGGTAAGCAATAACATGAAAGCATTTAAAGTCATTCAAGGAGAATTAAAAGGGAAAATTTCTATACTTTATGAATTTTATATGAATAATCCTAAACTTTAGTTATATTTATAGGCCTTATTAATTTTATTACTGAAACAATCAATACTAAGAACTTCATCATTGTAACAGATGAGCTTTTCTTAGGATTTATTAGACTGACAACAATGTAAAACATCACTGAAAGACAAAGGACAAATGGGTTTGCACAAACTTTGGGAAAAAGATAAAATAATTAGGAGCTAATTATGGTAGAAGTCCATAGGGTCTGTTCTGGTTTTTCTCAGAGAGATACACACACACAAACACACACACACACACACACACACACACACACTACACACAAATATACACTCAAACACATGTGACTGAGACATAATTGGTAAGATAGGGTTCCATGCCTGATAAGGTAGGTCTGTATTTTGAAAACATAGTGATTATTCTTTATTTCAACAGTACAAATAGAATCCCTGTTCTTCTATATTGTGACATCTGGGAGATTTCAAACAATTCACCTCTCTTTTCTGAGAGGTTTCTCATTATAAAGAAAACGGAAGTCATACCTATTTGACTGAAGGACTAATATGAGGTATAAGGCAGCAGCTTTCAAACTTTTTTGAGATGATCCACAGCAAGACCATATATTTCATACTGACATCCAACACACACACACACACACACACACACACACACACACAGTGTACGTCTGAAACAGAAGATTTTGCGAAGTGCATTTACCTTTCTACATGTAATGCAATCTACTTTCTATCTTATTTTGTCTAGTTCATGAAAAAAAAATTTTGGTTTAGCCCCACTAGATTTATTTCTGTCTATCTCTACTAGTGGATTGCAAACCATAGTTGACAAAAGTGAAGCAGAGAGTTCAGGAGACAAGATCCTATGAGTTGAGATGCTTGTGCATGAGAGCACCCCTACACTTGCATCTAAATGAAAAATTTCAGTCAATAATCAGTGCATCAGATAAAACGAGAGAGAAAACATGATAATTATCAACCTAATACTTTGCTGTTAATGGTAACTGTTTAATGACTAAGTGGTAGCATACCACCATTCCTGCTTTTCTAGGAATTTTAACAGATTGACAGAAATTATTTTTTAATCATAAGGGATATGAGCATCATTCAGTATTTCATGAAATTATAGCCTTTGGGATACGAGTTAGGTATCTGAACATGCTGTAAGTTTTTCTGTGATATTACAGGTTATTTTATTTTATTTCTTTGATATCCTACGGAAAGTAAATCTTTTTCTTTGTCCTTCCCACACACCTGGAGATGAAATAAGGTTTGCTTTCAAAAGGTATTTTATGTGCTTGAAATATGTAATTCCATTTCATGGAGTTATGTATTTTTAATGCCTTTTCTACTTTCAGATTTACTTCTATGTCAGGCGAGGATCCTGAAACACAAGCAGGAAACAGGGAGGGAAGGAGAGGGTCGTACTACCCACTCCTGTACTTCTTAAATATCTGGGCTGTAGCTCACCAGCTTCATGCTAAGGAGACGTTTCTCATGTGGGACCTCCTAAATGGAAAACATTTGAATTAGTGAAGTGTGTTTCTCCTTAATTAGTTTTTTTTTTTTTAAGATCATTTATGTTTTCTGACGGGAACTAATGGAAGCCAGATAAAACTGAGACAAACTGGAAAATTTAAAGCAAAGTACATCCACTCCCAGGGGCTTAGACCAAAGGATCACATTAAAAATTCACAGTGCATATTCCTACCTGCGAATCAGAGGAAAGGAAGACTGAGGCTTACCTGCAACTACAACTCTTGTCTCCCTGCCAGCACAGCTTTAGTTCTACCTGGATGAGAACTGAATACAGGTGTGTTTCTAAAAGTTGAAATGAAGGAGACTCCGTAGTGAGCCAACATGAGCCTGGAGCTCAGATGACGAAACTCTAAGCCCCAGGCCTGCCATCATGGCGCTGGGCATGGGGAGCGAGGCCCATCCCAGGCTGCTGCCGGGTCTGGGGAGATGCCCTCCATGCGCATCTCACTTGTAAATGCTGCAGTGGGGTGGGGACAGACAGATCAATGAACACCTTTCTCCCTGAAAATGATTTCTTTGGTTGTACAACATCAGTATCTTCTCAGACAACTCCACCTCCAACCCTCTCCCTCCTCCCTTTTATTCCCTTTACATTATATATCCAGTTTAAACTCTTTAATTGCCATTTGTCCTGAAAATATAACAAAAACAGAAATGGGAGGTAGGCTAGCAGAGATGGGAAAGTGCATGGAAAACTTAAGGAGTGTTCGTATCGTCAAGTTTTATGAGGTTTCCAGGGTGGCACGATGACTGCATGGGCACTAGGTTAAACACACATTTTACTGTAGTTTCTTTGTGGGATCAAAACATCTGAAGAATCAGACAGTGTGGTACCCCCCCCCCCCCAAGCACCCAGGAGAGGCCAAAGTTACCTGTACAAAATTTTGTTCATAAATCAACTTCTACTACGAAACTTTGGTACGTTAGACCAGAGTGACCAAATCGCACACTGAAGTACAGAAACTATTCAGGAAGAATTAGCTTTTTCATTTTGTTTTGTTATTTTTTTTACCAGAATTTAGGAGCTAGAAGCAATGGTAAGGAAGAAAATTGCATTTCTGTCTTTGTCAAAGGAGATGTGTTTTTTTAAAAAAATACAAGACCCAGTTTCATTAGGCTCCTCCCTGTGAAACTTTCCTAATGATATACTCCATCAAGAAATACATATCATGCATTTCTTTCTCTGGACCTTCGCAGTGATCTAGAATATCTTAAATGCAAAATAAACGTTAGCTACATCGATGAATAGATAAGTGAATGAAAGAAAAAAGAAGTTAACAAGAAAATAAAATTAATCAGATCAGGTATTCCTGTTACCTTGATTTTGTTCAATGTCATTAATACAAGCATTTTAAATACTCAGAAATAGAATAAAAATCTCTCTATATATATTAATGCATATACTTGTATATATATGTGTATGTATATATATGGGTAAAACACAGGACATGGTTACTAGCTGATTAATATCCTTTAATACTAGCATAATATATTATATGTATATATGTCTACATATATATGTATATGTTATACATTGATCAGCTAACAACTATATCCTTTGTTTTGTCAGTGTAAACTTGACCTTAGTGCTAAACTTCACCATCACATTCCTTGTAAATACCTTAGATTTCAGTTCACAAGAATACTGGGTTTAGCCACAAGAAAGAATGAGAGGGAAGAAAGCAAATCAACATAAATCATTTAACTTAGAGTTTCATTTAAAATAATTAATCATTTCTAGGACATCTCATCATAGTTTATCCAAAATTGAGCACTCATGTTTTTTTCTCTCAGAAGAAATTAGTAACTTTTGATGTAAATAACTGGATGTGACTGGGATGTGAAGTGGGGATTGAAAGTTTTCTATGCATTGTTAATAATTGCATTTTTTAGTCTAGCTGTCTCTTCTCCTGAATATTTATCAGGGAAAATAATGGATGCATATTGGTAATTGATACAAATTGTGGGTTCAGTCTGTGGCTATCCACGAGGGGACCTGGGTGGGACCTCTCTCCCCAGTGTCAGAGTTTGGCTCGAGCTGTCCCAGCAAGGATGCCAAAGAGTCCTGTGTGAGAGCTGGTCACAGCTGGTCATTGTTTCTCTGGGTTCAACACAGATGATTGCTACTGTGTCCTTTACATTTCAGCTGATTTGAGAGTTTATATTGGAATAAACATAAAGCGCATTAAGAATTTTTATTTTTTTTTTTTATTTTTTTTTTTTTTT
>PVJL010003040.1:94771-171133 GCA_004026885.1 Lyroderma lyra | reverse complement strand
AGTGGTTGTACCAGTTTGCACTCCCACCAGCAGTGTACCAGAGTTCCTTTCTCTCCACATCCTCTCCAGCACTTGTTATTCCTTGTCTTGTTGATAATAGCCATTCTCACAGGTGTGAGGTGGTATCTCATTGTGGTTTTGATTTGCATTTCCCTGATAGCTAATGAGGATGAGCATTTTTTCATATGTCTGCTGGCCAAAAATCACATGGTTTTGTATAAATTCATTAAAACTACATTCATAGCCAAATATATTTTCCTGTTATTATTAATAACAATAATAATATTCTTTCATCCTGAAAGAGTGGCTTAAATAATAATATGTTATTTATGAATATGGTATTGACTGGAATAATCTAGAAAGTTCTTGCTCGGGTTCTTTTCCATGGCCACAGGTGGTGGGGCCTGGGGTTGTCTTAAAGACTTCTTCATTCCTTTGCTGTCTGGGCTGAGAAAACTTAAACAGCTGGAGACTGGAACGTGGGGCTGCATGGGCCCCCCATTTTTATATTGATAAAAGTGTCTGTCCATAGGGTAGCAAGACTTTTTGCTTCCAGAGTGAGTACCACAAAGCGCACACACACACACACACACACACACACACACGCACACACCATAGAAACAGCATGGCCTTTTCGAGTTCAGCATCAGAAGTCATGCAGAATCACTTCTGCTGAATTCCAGTCACAGAGGCAGGCATAGAGGTCCACCCAGCTCCAAGGCAATAGAGATTCCCTATTTTGTGGAGGTATGGCAAATTCTGGAAGAACATGTGGGGTGGGAAATAATGTTGCAGCCATTTTTGGAAAATAGATGTTGTCAAAAGCTGGTGGGATAAGAAGACACCAGTGATTTTTAAGAAACAAATTCCAATTTATTGGGAGAAAACAAAGACTTGGGCATGGCGGTAACTTTCTTTTGCTGCCATAATAAATAGCAACGTGGTGACTAAAAACAACCCAGATTTGCTCATTTGCAATTCTATAGTTCAGAAATCTGCTATGGGTCTCTCAGGACTAGAATCAAGATGTCATTCAGAGTTGTGTTTGCTTCTGGAAGCTCTGGAGAAGAGTCGGTCCTCCTGCTCAAACAGATTGCTGTCCGAATGCAATCCCTTGCAGTTGTAGGACGGAGGTCCCCATGTCTTTGCTGGCTGCCAGCTGAGGTCCCTCTCCAGGTTCTAAAGGTCACCTGCACTCCTCGATGCATGGCCACCTTCCTCCACCCTCAACACCAGCAACAGTGAGTCACACTCACTCTCACACCTCATTTCTCCTCTTTCTTCTGTGCATGTCCCTCACTGACACTTAATCAAGAATATTGTCCACTCTTAAGGGCTCATGTGATTAGCCTGAGCTCACCTTGAAAATCCTGTATGATCTCCCTACCCCAAGGTCCGTCATCAGAATCACATTTGCAGAGGTCCTTTGCCACCTAAGGTAACATATTCCGGGGACTAGGACTTGGGTATCTGGGGGGAGCTGTAATTCTGCCCACCACAGACATCACATGTTTGATTAAACAGAGACCATGGCAATGGAACTGAAGAAGTTGGTGTTAAAATGCAATGATTCTGGGGCTTCCCTGAAGTGACTCCCTGCACATTAAGCACATTTATTTAACTAAGTGATTTCCCTTCTTGCATATGGTCAGAAGTATGAGATTACAAAGTTCATGCCCTTAGGTCCGTGAGTATTCTCCATGGAGGCAAGACTTTCTCACGAAAATTTAATTAACTCTATTCTATATGCAATTATAATAAAGGTTACTTGGTTCCTAAGACCAAACAAACGCAGCAGTAACACAGTAAAAATGGCAAATATCAATCAACAATGACAAGTGACATCTGGCAAGCAAGAAGAAATCAACAAATTATAACTCAAAAATATAGTATCTATCACACACACAGACACAAACAGCCATCTAAGGTCATTTGTTACCGGGGCACACACTGCTATACTGGTGAATATGACTGAGAAATGGCTAAATCATATTCAAAATATTCTCTTCATGAGTTTATAATGTATTAGAGAGAGAGTTTACATCATTAGAAAAGGCTAATATTTTCTTAAAACAAGCAGTGTAGTGGACATGTTGGCAAATTTCGCTGCTCCCACCACACTGCTGAGAAGGAAATGGACCATAAGACTGCACACTCTGGACATATGTGTTTGCACGGTGGGGTGTGTGGCCCTGGCTGGGCAGGTCAGCGTCTCTCCCCCAGAGGAAGGCAGGCTTTGGGCAAGGAGAGAAGAATAAAGCAATCCCTGCGGGGAAGCCACGCTGTGAGACCCAGCCTGGACCTGAACTGCTTCCAAGTTCCAACTCCCACTCCCTCCAGAGACCCAAATATATTTTCTGCTGTCCTCTACTGTTTTTCCAATCATTTCACTTATTTGCTTAATTTGGCCTAACACAGTCCCAGTGAATTTCTCTTCCTTGTGACCAAACAATTCATCACTTAAGACAAATGTGCAAAACCTCAGTCATCTGAAAAACAAAACAGCTATCGAAAGGATCGACTCTCCAAACTGCAGATGGCTATTAAGTTTTTTGTATTTTGTGTGGTTTACAAAAGTGCTTTTCAATAAACTATCCAATCCTTGATTAGAAGAACATGGTTTCCCACCTCAATAAACGGCTTTTAATAAAACAGGTATCTGCAATTTTATTTCAAATATGACCCAAAAATAAAATTTGATCAAAGAGAGTTGAAATAATGTGTTTTTCAAATAAAGTGCTTATGATTGGTTTTACTATATCTCAACAAACTTTTTTTGAAGTTAAGAAATTAAATCATCATAAATATTATAGATTTCTAAGAAAGCCTCTGTCAGTTACTTTTTTTTACCAAGAAATCTATATTTTTAGAAAAAAATAAATTACATTAGCATTACAGACAATAGGAACTATTCTTGGAAAAAGTCATTAGTAAGGTTAGAATTTCAGGGGTTTGAAGTTCAATGATTTTTATCAGTCAGAGTCCAGGCAGGAATACAGAGCCCATCCCAGGTAGCTCAAGAGAGGGATTTTGAGATGAAGCATCAGTAACCAGTGTTGGAAGATTTGAAAAGGCAAACAGAGAACAGGGGCCAGCTAGAGGTTAGCAACAGCAAGCAGCTGGGCTGCTCCACACCACAGGACTAGGGTGACTAAGGGCAGGGGGCCACAACTGCCAGATGGGAGCTAGAATCGTAAGGGAGACACAAGTGTGGCCGAAGACCCCACATGAAGTGGCTTTTCCACTGGCTGGCCTGAACTGGTGGTCAGTTGGCAAGGGAGCCCAGGCAGGGTAAGGTGCAAGAGTGGAACCCCTGCAAACTGAGCAGATCATAGAAGAGCTGGAAAAGGCTTCAAATACACACAGGCCGAGAACCATCACAACAATTGTGCACATTTTTGTAGCTTAAAGAACACATAATACGTGGAGTGACAGAGGCCATTGCTTCCAGCACAGAGCAGTATGCCAGTTAAAGCCACATGATTATTCCCAGTGATCATGCTGTGTTATACAAATACCGAAGTCTAAAATACACACGATAACCCAGAAGTCACAGAAAAATCGGCAAAGGTTTTACCTTATTCCCCTCCAGCACTTAGGAATAAAACTAAAGTGAATAAGCTACCCTGTGAACAAATAAAATAATACTGTCATTATTACTGTATTATTGTTCTTAATTGCTATGTTAATTATTGTAACAGATATTTATGGTTGCCCGCCCAAAGCCACTCTTCTCATCTTTCACTGTTTCGCAGCCTTCTGATTTGGGTATGACCCCAGCCCTACCCGGAGGGTTTAGTCATGGTATGTTTAAGCCATGCAAGGAAATCCCATCAATGTGACAGCAGTGGTTCAGAGACAGTCAGCAACACAGGTATAAGCTAATGAGCATGGGATATTCCTCGACTACAGAATGCGTGTAGGGATGGTTCATTCAGAAATTTATTCAATGATTGTGAAAGTGAAGCTATATCTCTCTCCTCTTAGAAGAAGGTGAATGAGCAAGTACGTTGCCTCAGTTCCTTCCTGTGACGACCCTGTGACCATGAGAGCACTCAGCATGGAAATAAAGTCTGACCCCCGTGGTACACAAATGTCAAAACCAAGTAGATCATAGAAAAATTAGGACAGAACCCTGATCAAACCGTGTCTGAATTCCACATACTTCTGAAGATTTCAGATACATAAGTCAATAAATCCCCTCGGTTCCCTCTCAAGCAGTTAAGAGCTTCTTTTGGGTTGTTGTTGTTAGTAACCAAAAACAAAATGCTAGGGATACTGCTACATACTTTACACGGGTTATTCCACTCAATTCTGCCAAAATCCAGAGAAGTGGATTTTATCACTGCTTTCATTTTATAATTGAGGGAAATGAAGCGTGAAGGCAACCTGTCCACATTTCTGCAGCTGTGGAGAGTGGAGAGAGTTTGAACGTGGTCACCTGAGTCTGGAGCTGCAGCTCTTAACCATGGTACCACGCACTCCCCACACCCTCCTGGCTGCCCCAAGACAGGTTTTTAATGGGGAGCTCTGCTGGCCTTCAACTTTGAAAGAATGATTTAAAGAATGACTTTATAAAACCCAAAACAGAAACATGAGGACAGGTTAGAGCATGTTCACGTGTACACAATCAAACAAAGTTAAACTAAAGGTAATAAGCAAATTCAGCAGCTTTCACCAAAACAAATCACTCAGGGACTCTAGGTATTCATGAGCCATCTTGAACCTACAGGTTAGAATGTCCAATGTTAAAACATACTTCTAAAGAAAAGTAAGTACAAGTGGATATCACAAGGGCATCCTATTTTTTTGTTGTTTCATTTTTTATTAAATTTACTGGGGTGATATTGGTTGGTAAAATTATACAGGTTTCAAGTGTACATTTCTACAATATATCATCTATATATTCTCTTGTGTTCATCACCCAGAGTCAGTTCTCCTTCCATCACCATATATTTGACCCCCTTTACCCTCTTCTACTACCCCGTTATTTTGTTTTTAAAAGTGGAGAAAAGTGTTGTAACCCGACAATGTGAACATCATAAAATTTAGGGTTCTCTTAAGACTGTGATTCCTTGGCTTGGAATGATGGCTTTCTAAATAGATACCAGTGTATGTACTTGAAAGTCATTCCTACCTAAAATATTTTGGGCAAAGATACCAAATATCTATCTATATATATATATACACACACTCAAGTAATATATCTATATATCTATCTATATCTATATCTATATATATATATACACACACACACACAATTTACATATATACACATGTTTATATATGAATACACACTTGTATTTATATATAAATATTATAGATAAATGTGTAAATACCTATTTATATATATATATTTGGGGGGAGGGGTGTAGTTCCCTGGCTGAGAATCGAACCCAAGCCACAGCGTAGAGAGTGCCGAAGTGTAGCCACTACACCACCAGGGAACTCCCCTTTTTATATATTTTAATATGTGGCAAAGCTTTATTCTTATCCCCTAGATAAGTATGAATGACATTGTTCTGGTAGTATTCTTTCTCTCAATTAAGTAAATAAAATACATATCCGCTCAGGTTTTACACAGCCTCTCACAAAAGCATGTTGCCACCATGGCACACAGAGTCTCTTATAAAACAACGTACAAGATAATTCAACTAAATGGGCTGGATTTGCTCACCCCAAGACACCCCCACCCCTCTCCCTCCAATAGCTGAGTGCCGTAGGGGCCCAAGGGTTCAGATCACCCTGCAGCAGCGACTCGCTGACTCATCACCACGACACTGCACGGCCCAATCTAACCCTGCTGGCTGCTGGGACCTGGCCGACGCGCGGGGGAAACCTGCCCCCCGTTGCCTGTTAACAAATGCCTAAATTCCCTGGAAAAGGTTTCCGCCCGAGAAACCAACTAGGAGTTATTCTTGAAAGAACGCAGCATTTCTTTTTCTCTTGACCCGTTGTGCGCATTTGACTTCAATGTGTGCCCATTTTCCCTAAATAGAAACCACAAAGTCTACCCGGAATCTTTCAAAAAGAGAAAAAAAGGTAGAAGCTTTTGGCAACCAGGCTCTGAAAACAGAGGAAGCTAAGATGGTACGTTGTCTATTGATGTTTCTTCTGCTTAAAAAAGCAGTAACATTTAAGCCCGCTAACCCCACTGAATACTATATGAGCAAGTGTGAGTCAAATGAAGCCACTTCTGCACACAGTGACGTGGACGAGTCACAGTCCTATTCCCCACCTCTGGCCTGTTCCAGGACAGACTGGGTCACATCCTGGGAGCCAGGCACTCCTTGCACTGAGACACTTGACGGTCCGGCCTGAAGACGCTCACTTCATGGGAAATTTTTCTGTCTAGCAATCCTAACACCTAGACAGAAGTGAATCTTCAAAGAAATCTGATACTAGACAGACAAGTTTTGATAAAATTCCAGGGGAGAGGGTCAGAAAAGGCCTGGAACATGTAATTACCAAAACAATAAGCCAGCTGGGGCCCCAAGTAGAGGCCGGTATTAAAGCAGAACTAGCCCAGACCTTGAAGTCGAACAGATGTGGGTTGATACCTGGGCTTGCTACCTGCTCGCTGTGCAACATTAGGTAAGTCTTTTACTTGGTCTGTCCATGCTTTGTTTTTTCTCAGTTTTAAAATCAGACCAATATTTACTTCAAGGAGCTACTGTGATAAGCTGATAGCTCCTGGTTGCAAAGTTCCTGGTTCTTCTGTTTTAAAAAGATGAGTTTCAAGTGTCAGCTGGGCTGCCTTCCTTCCTGATGTCTCTGTGGAAGAATCCACTTCCAAGGCCACCGGGGTTTTGGCAGAAGTCAGATCCTTACAGTTGTAGGACTAAGGTCCCAATCCTCACTCATGGGCTGCCCTCTGGGGGCCTCTCTCAGCTCCCTAAGACTAGCATATTGTGTGGGTCATCATTAAACCCTCAACCACCCTCCTCCAAACACACACCTTCACTTCAGATCCTTCCCAACCTGCAAGCAAAGAGCTGTATTCCCAAGGCACTAAGCCCCACTTAGTACCTTTAAAGGTACTAAGCTTCATTTATTCCCTTTCTGTGATCACCAAAACTCCACAAATGGGTCCCAAGATTCCACATCCTAACCCTGGATCCTGCTGTCTGATGAGATGTTCCTCTCATCATCACCCTCATCTCACACAGCATAGTGACTGTGTTGTGCTCTATGGCACAGGTGACCTTAAAACAGGAAGATTACCTGGGGGTGATCACATGGGTCCCTGAAGGCAAACAGCTTTCCCAGCTGGTAGCCATCCAGCAAGTATGAAACTGTGAGAAGAGCTTGGCAAACTGGTTTGAAGGTGGAGGGAGCCCCATGAGAAGGAAGGGTCTTGGGGAGCTCAAAGAGGCCCGCAGATGGCAACCAATGAGCAAGGAATGGGACCTCAGCACCACACCTACAAGGGACTGAATTCTGCCAAAACCTCAATGACCTTGGAAGTGGACTCCGGAAAGGAAGGCAGCCCCTGCTGACGCTTTGACCTCTCAGCTTTGTGAGACTGCAGTGAGAACCCAGCTGTGCCATGCAAGTCTTCTGACCTAAAGCACGGTGACAGTGACGTAAGGAATTTGCAGGGCTTTAAGCTACTATGTTTTTGGTAATATGGTACATGACAATAAACAGCTGCTTCACTTCCACGGAGACAGAAAGAGCTAAAGAGGAGACAGAGAGACTGAGCAAAACCAACGATCAACAATTGGTGAATCTGGGTAAAGGGTATAAGACACTTCTTTGAATTGTAGCAAAAAAAAAAAAAATAAGTTACAAATAATTAAACCACAGAGGAAAACAAAACCCTTGGGCATCTGCTTAACTGTCAGTAGATAATGCGAATTCATAAACCCTCCAAGCATATGGGAACTTGGGCTATCTGGTACTAGTGGGCCTCAATAAAAAGATAAGTATCCAGTGACTTTGATAATAAATTCTCAGATCTATCTCAAACAGTATGTGGCCAAAAGCTTCCTGTTTTAATTTTGGCATGACCAGCATTGTTTTGTTTTGTTTTGTTTTAAAAAAGATCATCTCTGCCAGAATCTAATTGCAGGAGGTTCACTGATGTTATGGAGCCATAAATCTGAGGTTACAGTATTGTACAAAAGCTGAATATCAATGTATCAAAAAATGCATGAGAATTCCCTTGGCAATGTCTAAAAACACATTTGTGTGATGAAAAGAAATTTTTTTACAATACCATAACAAAGGAACTTTTCAGACTATAGCTTATTGAGTTTACAATGCAAAGTCTCAAAAATTACTATAGGCACAATAAAGTCAATACCTACTCCATCCATCAGTGGCTTTCAGTGGTCCTTCTAAACAAACACAGATAAGCAGAGTCTATTTCTTATTGATTTCTCTGCTCCACACTACTAGGAATTACATTTCAGAGTCTACAAATAAGTCAAACATTGCTCAAGTTATGTTTTAAAATATCCTCCAGGTCCACTTTCTGTATTTCCTCGGTCAATTCTCTCGGTTCTGCATTTTTCATTAAGTTTCTTAGATTAGCTTTCATCCCTATACCTTCTGTCAATAGTACCCTAAGATATTTTGACATTGATCATCAACATCAATTTCAGTGTGGTGCCATGTGCTATGCACTGTGGGACTTCCACATGCCTTTTCTTTTCCTTCTTTTGTTGTCCTAAGCCTATTTGAATTCCCCTATCTCCTGACATGTAGGAACATTATGATACTACAAAGCATTTTCAAAAAGAGGAAAATCAGACTGTATTTGAGTTTCAGTCCTCTTCTGTCCATGGGAAGCAATCTCCCTTGCTCACAGTATATAGCTCATCAGCATTAATCACTATTGACTCTCTCTTTAGCGCCGAAGCATGAGATATGCAGGGAAAGTCTCAGCCTTTCTCCCAAGAGAGCACTTTCATTCATGGACAGTTATGGTGCTCTCTTAGAAACTTCTTCCTCATGGGTGTGAATGTGCATCTCTGTAATATCTCATCATTGCTCTTTTGTTTGATCTTGTATGTCCTCCCGGGTAAAAACTATTTTCTCTTCCAAATGACAGCTTTTCTCATATAAAGACATTGTACTCCTTCCCAGTCCCAGCTCCTCGTTTTCTCCTAGTGAAGTCTTCCAGAGTTTTCCTCAGGCTTACCCGTAAGCACCTGACACATGGTCAGACTCCTATGGACCAGTTCCCTTTGATGAGCATCCCTCTTGGAGGGCAGCCTTCACAACCTCCTCTTGTCATCTCTAATTGACGTATGACCCTAGAATGGACTGCAATTCACAGAACGCCACACTATCTCATTCGAACTAACAGGTCTAGAAGTCTTCCAGGACGGCCCAAGACCCTGGTAATGTCCTGTGATGCTACATGAAGCAAAGTCAGACTATAAACGTGACAAGGAATGAGGGACGGCACCACCTTAAATTAACACAACTGAGTGAAAACAGGAAGCTGCAATTTTTCATGTTCAACATTATCTTGTGATTCTGTATTTCTGTGTACTTTACTTAAACACATTAAAATGTTTTAGTTAGAAGAACAACAGGATCTTAATGTTGAATCCTCTCATACATGAAATGTGAATGAGAAATAAAATATGTATCACGCTGGTCCAAGAACCTTTTTATATTTAGCCATCTCAGGGGGAAGAGCCACAATTCCAGCTGCCTAAGTGCAAAATGCAGCAGCAATGTTCACAAACTAGAACAGGAATTTTTTAACGTGGTGCAAACTGCTTTTGCATTTGGGAAAATGAAGAATTTCGTTCTTTGATGCCACTGTCCTTCCTCACATTCTGAATAAAGATGTTCATATACTTGGCAAAATAAGATTCAGGACCACTGGATCTGTATTTCAAATTGTGATAAAAGAGAAAAATAGAAAAATAAGAAGGTCTACTGCATACAAATGTTCTTCTGCTCTAAAATTGAAGGTACCATTCTTGCTAGTTTTGCTGATGAAGTCCATTCATCTGCAGAGGTTACTGCTTTCTTCCAAATGTCTCTCTGCAGTTGTGACCAGCTGTTCTTGTTACTTAAATGGTTGATAGGAAAACACCTGGAAACAAATGGCTCCCACAGGGAAATACATTATATCATTTGCCAAAGAAGGAATTGGGGTATAAATTGCTACAAGTGAATAACTTCGCTACTTTATTTAAAAAAAAATAACATCATAAGGTACAGATTTCACATATTTAGGAAATCTAACTAAATAATCTAAGATACTGACTCTTTAATAGGAATGCTAGAGTCAGCTTTACTGTTTTTATTTTAATCCATTATGAATGCCATGGTTGACTTCAGCTGTTTGGTTTTCCTTTCAATCCAAAACTCAGATCTAAAACCCTGTATGGCTAACAAATTAAATCTGTAATACATAATATACTTTCAAAAAATGCACCGTGGAGAATTGGAAACTTTCCTTTGAACTTACACTGAATGCCTTGCTCCCTGATACCAAGATTCTAATCCACTCCTTTGACATCTGCTTGGAATCAACAATTCCAAAAACAGAACATAAAGGCAAAATAACAAAGAAAAATGACTTCATGATACATGGGCCTAGGGTTTCAGGATTTATTTCTGTAGAGATATGTAGTATCTTCAATAGATGTGCATTATGGACCGATGTCCAGGGATTTCACTTTTGTAAACACACACACACACACACACACACACACACACACACACACAGATTATATAATCCGGAAAATTTCAGGACGTGCACATAGCAGACTGCTAATCCGAGTTTCTTCTGGAGGCTGGAATTGAAATGGGGAGGGACAGAATTCACAGTTTTGTTCCTTAGGATTTTTCAATATATTTCATATTTAAAACAAAAAATGAAAACAAAAGGTCAACAACTGATTTTGATACTGATAGGCATGAAAGTTCTGCCTGTGAGTAAAAATCATGTCATCGTACTTGGGCCTAAGGTTCCGTGGGTGATGCCAAGTGCTTTCTCATATGTCACTGTTTGAGTTCCTCGTGACAGCTTGCTAGCCTTCGTAGAACACATATTCTCATCGTCTGTCCACAGATTAGTCCAAAGGGGCTCCAAGTCGGTGAACAGGCTTCAAGGGCTTCGTGTGGGGACGCAGTGGCAGGGACTCAGACTCAGGCCTGCCAACGCCAAAAATGCGCAGTTCTTTCCTCTAAATCTTGCCTCTAAAACAAAACAACCAGACTTGTGGGATACATTTCTTTCAGAAAACGCTCAATGATCACTGAAAATATACTAGGAAACAAAATGAAGTCAACATGTGTTTCAAAAATGCTTTCAGAGAAGCACAAAATGAAATGAACACAGGTAATTATCGCTGCAGTCTGATGGTGACCAAGGAGGATTTGCCACCTCAGGGTATTTTAAAAAGGCAGTCACTGCTGCCAACGTGAGCACTTTCATAAGCTTCAGTGATTTATGATTATTTTTATGATTATTATTTGCTTCTTACCTTATTTCAGGTTAGCGATGTTTTAAATTATTAGTCTTTTCAACTTATGCCTGTTTCTCTGGGCATCCCTTGCTTTGTCCTTTGATATTCTGTCAGGCTTTTAGTCACACAAAGATTGATTGTCTTCACTGTGCAATTATTCACTGTGCAATTGTGTTGTCTGTGACTATTCTGAAATATTCATAGTACATGTACTGTTTTACCTGGTTAACACATCTCAGCAACAGCATATTCTGATTAGGGTATCACTCAAGTTTATCAAACACCACATAGATCTTGAGTACTGACCTGCATTTTGCATGTGGCACAGTTGTAAACTGCCACAAAGGTTCTGACTTCAGAGAAACAAGGCAAACAATACCATAGAAATGAAGTACTTGTTTATTTAAAAAAAAAATAATGTAGCAGCTGCCAGAGGACTTACCATAAAAATGAACCAACTGTATGTCAATGACACACTTTTTTGACACTTTATCACAAGTCAAAAAAAAAAAGCAAGTGAAAAAACAAGTTATGTGTCTCCTCTGTGCCAGCCACTATGAACAGAACGTGAGAAACAAAAGTATACAATCCAATAAAACATCATCCCTATCTTCAAGGAATGCACAGCCAAATCGGGGTCAACTGCACAAAAAAGGATGTATCTCCATAAAACAAGATCATTGCTCTAACAGGGATTAATAAGGATGTTTTGGATGTGGGGTGAGAGGTTCCTGAAGGAGGTGACACTTGAGTGCAAGGGTGAGTGAGGACAGGCAAATGGCAGTGGTAAATGGAAGTCCTTGCACAAGTAAGTTAATGTTCCTCTACGAAGATTCTAGACATTTTTGCGCCCAATATAAAGTTAAGAATATCTACAAGGTCAGACAATTAATTTGTGAGCTCATCTTAGAAAAAGTGCTACATCATCCCCAAAATGTGACAATTAAGTTCGAGAGCTCGCCACCTTGTGCTTACGTTGGCAGCACCTGAATGAATTGATTGTTTGCACAGTGCTGCCAACGTAAGCGCACAGCGGCGAGCTCTCGAACTTAATTGTCAGATTTTGGGTCCAATAACAGCTCTGATGGCCATTCCAAAACTGCTTTGAAGGGTGGACTAGGTGCTGTCAGTGCATAGCTTCCCAAGGGGAGTACTTCGAAGGTGGCCGTAGTGATATTCGGCAATGAGGTACATAATAGCACTTTTCCTAGGATGAGTTCATGAAATTAACTGTTCAACCTCGTATTTCCTCAGGCTCAAACACCCATGTACACACACATCCCAAAACTGGGTACTTTTAAAAGTTTCAAGTTGTCACGCATGAGAATGTTATTTCATTTCATATTTTAATATGCAATTGCAAGACTCTTAACCTTATTGACTGCATTACCTTAAAAGAGTCAGAGGGAAACTAAGGCTGCCTTCACAAGGAAAGCAGTTATAACCCTACGGAGGCTGGCAGCCAAGGAGCAAGAGATCTGAGAATGTTCCTTCCAAATCTGCCACCCTACACAAGTCTATGGCTTACATTTATCTAGCAAACATTAGCAAAGTGGATCCAATAATAAGCTTTCCTTTAAAAAAATGAAAGGTCTTTAATAGCAAGCCAAATATCAAAACAGCACATTTCATACATCATAACCTTTAAAAAGTTTATTTCAGGCTGAAGAGTTTTGTTTGTGTGTGTGTGTGTACTTCTATTATATATGTGTTATTTCACAAACTAGATTTCCGCTAAGCCATATTCAATAACAGCATACTGTTTCGTAATCATGGGGTGATAAGCATGGTTTCATAATAAAGGATTGAAATATTATTAATTCACCTAATTATCACTTAATCTTCCTTAAATTCTTCTGTCGTATTGCATGAATTTAAAAAAATCAGACTTTATCAATATAATCAATTCTAGGTTTGACGAGATTATCGCTAGATTAATGCTTACTAATTACTAAAATACTTTTAATGCGGCTTTAAAAAGTTCTTAGTTCCATTTTGATGTTGCAAAATTAAAAAAGGATATTGCAAAAGCTGATAACCAGTATGGAAATTTAGTATGTGATAATGCCATCATGTCAAAGCAGTGAAGAAGAGAGAATTACATTTTAATGGTATTGGGATAATTGTTTAGCAGTATGCAAAAAGATAAAATGAAAGCATACAAATGTTGCAGGAAAGCACGGATGAAGTCTGCTATAAGCTAGGACTAGAAAAAGCTTTTTGTTCCTTTAGAATTATTTTATTAAATTATAAATGTACAACAGCTTCTTAACTCTACATGCGCACTTAAATTTTTTAAAGGAAAAACGTTATATCTTATTACACCACGATCTTGGCTAATAGCTTTTCAAAACTTTGAGAAAAATCTTTAAAAAGGTTTCACATGTCACCTGAAACTTACGAATTTAACATTATCAAAGAAGGAATGCTTCCACACTCTTACAAAGACCATTAGAAAGAAACAACAATTAAAAGGCTAAGAAACTGTCTCAAAGGCATTTTTTTACAATCCTTTGTCCACAGTAAGGTAATGTTATTAAATAACCCAATCCATTCACAAAATGGCTATCTGCATCTGCTCTGGCATCTTCTGCCACATCACTGTGTACTTATGCATGACTGAGATAAGCGTTTCCTTAACATTGTTATTTCGAGAACCTGAAGCTGTTCTGTTACCTCCGGGCTCTCATCCTCTCCTATGTCTACTGTGAAGCCCATGGCAAACAGGAAGCAGCTCAAGATTGGCTTCTCCCTCCATAACCCCCACTTCCTCCAAGACCAGTGTTTCCTCCACCATATGGTCCCCCCATGTTCCGACTACCACCAAAATTTCCACTCTTTTTTGGACCATAGTTTGAAGGTTCCTAGTTATAATTTCCAAACTCATCATAATTTCCTCCTCCATGGCTGTCATAGCCAACTCCGTAGCCCGCACCCTGGGTGCCATATCCAGGTCCTGCACTACCGTATCCTCCTCGTCCTCCTCCATAACCAGGGCTACCTCCAGAATTGCCACCTCCAAGTCCTCCTCCATACCCATTAGAGCCACCCCCCCAAATCCACAACCTCTTCCGTAGCCATCTGATATTCCTCTAAAGTTATTTCCCCGCCCTGGTCCAAATTTTCCACCACTGCCACAAGAATCTCCAAAACCAAGCTGCCTCCTCTTCAGACACTTCTAGAACTTTGAACCCTCTGCATGTCTTGTCTAGACAATGCCTTTCTTACTTCTCATTAGGACCACTGATGATACAGTATTTCTGCAACACAATCTTATCCACAGGATCATGACCAGCAAAAGCACCAAATCCAAAGCCTCTTTTGCTTCCAGACGGCCTACCAGCAATCATCTCAGTAGGATCTACTTTTCCATATTCCTCAAAGCAATCTCTAGGATGATGTTCCTCGTATCTCTTTAATTCCACCAACAAACAGCTCAGCTTCTTCACGGTTGCATGCGCCCCTGGCTTTCCAGATTCCTCTCCTGCAACAGCACGTTTTGGCTCAACCACTGTCCCATCAATGGGAGGAGGTCTGCCGTCATGGAGGCATCAACTTCAGCCATGGGTGAAAAGTCAGGAAACCAAACACTCAATCTCCGGCTTGCAGGACCTCTCATTACCACACAGTCCGTAAATGCCCCCATCCCTCGTGGTAGTAGTTCTTCAAACTTTCTTCTGTGGTTTCAAAGCTCAAGCCACCAGTAACGAGTTTATGAAACTGCTCCTTTTCTGCCCCCTCGCGGGCTCAGTCGCCTCAGCCTGATGGTCTCCCGGCAGCCGAGCGGGACGAGGGAGACCCCCGCGGTGCAACACGAGCCAGACCGGTCCTGGCGCGGCCTGAAAGCGGCTGCAAGAAACCACGCCGCTCAGAGGACCTCCGCGCGGCAGGCTTTTCTAAAGTGCGACTCAAAATCTAAAAACAATCTGAGAAAAGATAAGTAAATTTGATCATGTAAGAAAAAAATTACGTGGTAAGAAATACCAGAGTAAATAAAGAGACAAATGAAAAACAAGGACAACATTTGCAGGTAATATCAGGCCAAAGGGGTAACATTCTTACCGAATACATAGCACCTAAAAATAGAGACCAGGCTAAGAGAATAATGGGCCTGAGTCATGCACAGGGAGCTCAAAGAAAAAGGGACTCTGGGTGTTAAGTACACAATGTAACACATAGATGATGTATTTTAGAACTGTACACTTGAAACCTATCCAATTTTACTAACCATTGTCACCCCCAACAAATTTAATAAATAAATAACAAGCAAAAAAAATGTAAATGAGCTCTTCTCTTAAAAATAAAGATGCACAATCTGACTCATAACAAGAGAAACACAAATTAAAAATACTCTAAAATATCATTCATCACCTTCTTACTATATTATATTGCAGAGGGATTGACCAGTTGCTTGGTTGATAAGATTTGAAAAAACAGACTCTCGCATACGTTGTTGTTAGTGATGAAAAATTGTACCATACCTAGAGAGGAGAATCTAGCAATATATGAGTCAATTACAAGAAAGTTTAATTTGGGGTTTGACCTCAACAGTAGGGCAAAATTAGCTCTATACCAAATACTGCTCTGCTCCTAACCTAATAAAGCTTAAAAGCAAATCTGAAGGGATCAAACTATTTCCAACTTAATCCCTAAAAGTCAAAAGCAAAGTGAAACTGATAAACCTGACGACTAGAGTGATTGCTTAACAATCCAGAAGTATTTACTTCGAGTGAATTTAAAACACAGCAATTTGACTAGCGGGAGATATCCTCAGGATAAAAGCAAAGTCAAGAAATCTTAAATTGTCTTGAGTATTTTGTTTGTGATAATACTGATACTGTTAACCTGAAACTATTTTATACATACACACACACACCCCCCCACACACACACGTACACACACACGTATACACACATACATACACACCAAGCATGCGTACATATACACGTACACACAGAATAAAGGAAATGAGAAATTATTTTAATCCAAATTTCACTGTAAAAGATATATAAATATCAAAGAAGACACTGTAATTCTAAATTTCAATTGAGAATATCAGTATGAATATATAATATATTTTCTCTAAACAAAAACAAGAACATATTCCTAGCTACATCCCTTGAAAAGGCCTGGAAATAATCATCTAGACCAGAAATAGCCTTTGGCACCCAGACTTTTGAATTAAATATCATTTCTCACAAAAATGAACAAAGGTATTTTAAATAAATAGATGATTCTAGGTCTGGGGCAGAAAATGGACAAGATGAGTTTGAAGCAATTTGCATGAGAAATTAAAGGTTCTCTCAAAGATGGGACAATTTGGCATCAAAGAAAATAACTTCAATGGATTAACACACATTAAAATGTTAAATCTAAGAGTTCGTAATAATACTAAAGAAAAACTCTTATGTTAAGAGGATGCTAGAGAACAATTTTATTCTGAAAAGCAGTAAATAAAGTGAAAAACATAACATTTATTATGCCTTTCTTTATTGCCTCAATGTAATTAAATAGCTGAGGAGGTTAAAAATACTTATGAATATTTGGTTATTAATAGAGATGGAATAATTGAATTAAAAATTATTATTTTTCACCCTTGGTAAAAATATTGGTTCTAGGTAATGTTCAGCAATAGCCAGTATAACATGGAGTAAAAGGTGATGGGCAGCTTTATAATGGATGGTCCAAGCTGACATCACCTGAACTCACTCACCCTTTTTAATATCATAATAGAGAAATCACCAGACATTGCTCCTTGATGTCACATAACTGGAGGCGATGTGATGCCTCTTACAAGACCTTTTCCCAAAAATACTGACCCTAAAACTCATCAAGCCTTTAGATCCAAATGCAGTTTAAATCAACACATGCAGCACAGAGGAATATGTTAAATAAAGCCATGAGAATGCAATCACTCAAAGTCACTGAGGAAAGTTGTATAGGACCAACAATTGGGATCTTTTAACAGATAAATTACAGTGTTGAACACCTATAGAATAACACATACTTAGAGACATATCAGCTAAGTTTAAAGGATTGATCTTATTTGAATTCTGTTTATTATACGTGTGTGTGTGTGTGTGTGTGTGTGTGTATGTGTAGTCATAATTATAGTTATAAGGTTTCACTTCTTACCAAACATTATAGATGCTGCAGGAAAGAAGACACAGTGTCTGGCCCCAAGGAATTTGAAATATAAATGCAACTGGAAAGAGTATGAAAGTGGGACTTTTTCTATCAGCTGTGAGTTAACCTTCCATCCCATCCCCTACTGCATCACATTATATATGCTCCCTAGACCTCTGTTAGTTATCTGCTAACCACATGTGGCACTGAGCTCATGCAAAGTGCCTAGAAAGACTGAGGAAACGCATTTCTATTTTTATTTTTTAATAAATTAAAATTTTAAAACTGATACTTAGTTTCAGTTATCAAACTATTTTAAGTATAATTAGAACAACTTGAGTATGTGAATTTATTTTTCAACTACAAATTTTAAATGTATATCTTAATATATATAGGTCAAGTATTTCCAAGGAAAATTTAGTGTCTGAATTGAAATGTGCTATAATTATAAATCCTAGATTTGGAGAAATTAGTGTGAAATAAATTATGTAAAATCACTCATTATTTTTATATTGACTACATACGGAAATAATTTGTATATACCAGTTAAATAAAATGTATTATCAATTGATTTCACCTCTTTACTTTCTTAATGTTGCTATTAAACAATTTTAAGTTATATGTGTCTTGCATTATATTGCTGTTTAACAGTTCTGCTCTAGCATGTATCAGAGTAACAGGTAATCATTTATAATATTTAATGTTTCTCTCACCCACTAGACTTGAGTTACTCTTTAATCAGTGCCTGACACACAGTAAACATTTAATAATTGCTGGAGAGAAAAATGATCCAAACGTACCTTGCTGATAGCCCACTGGAGAGGAGATGGATGCAGACGGGTGAGATCTTGTGGAGAAGGATTCTACAGAACGCCATCAGTTGATTGAACATAGAAGAGGAGAAAGAACAAGAAATACATATTGACTCCAAAGGGCAAATTTAAGAAACTGATTGTGGTATTAACGTACAGGTAATTGGCAGAAATAACTAAATTTAAGTTATTATATAAGATTCAAAAGTGGTATAGTATCTTTTTTCCAGAGATGCTGCTGAATTTCTGGACCATGTGGTTACTACCTCTGTCCGCTCCCTGATCTGGCTAGAAGTCCTGAGTGCCCTCTCTGTGCGGAGGTGTCTCTCTTCTTCCTGACTTAGAAGAAATGCTATTCCATGGGTGATAGATCTGGCTTCCTAAATGACATGAGAAATAAATCTCAATTATACTATGCCTCCAAGAATTATGCCTGGTCTTTTTTCCTGACCCAGCATAAGCTAGTCTGTCCAGATGGATGCCACGTACATACGTCCGCCTAACCTCCCTGTCCCTACCACGTTAGCTCATCCTTCTCGCTGCCTTGGTTGACGCCATTCTCCTTTCCCGAAAGGCCATCTTCTGCCCTTTATTCTGATCCACCATTTCCTAAGAGTATTTTGCATGATGATTCCCAGCATTGTTTCCATTCCCTAAACTTTCAAAGAACTGCCATCTATAGAAACTGGGGCCTATTTTTTCTGTACGAAACACTTAATCTGTTCTTTTACACAATGATGTTAATTGTGGATTTATTTCTTCAGATCCCTACTTTCAGACTTTCTTCCTCCATACTTTCATCAAGTACAATCAGTACCCTATTGCTATGCTCCACTGTGTGCCTGGACCAGCAGCCATCGCTGTGAACAGAGGTTTGGTTACAATCAGGCGGGATCCGGACTAAAGTGAGGAAAGTGAGGCACGCTGTGATGCGTACTTTAAGATACTCACACTCTGTGAGTTCAAGTTCATTGTTCCAGTGCTGACTCTGACCTGCAAATAGTTTACTACTACTCAAAACTCAGGTATGGATGTGGAAATGGTGACATGTTAGGCTGGAAGATGGATAAAGTCCAGATCAGGCAGGGCCCTGTATGTCTTGGTACTGAATCAGACTATCCTCAAGGCAAAGGGAAAACCAAGTGCAGTGGGGACCAGTGGAGAGATAGGAGTCCATGTGGGTGTGATGGAATCATCGACCTCATATCAACCTGGAGAATGGGTTAGACAGGATAAGGTAAGATGTCATTCCAAGAGAGAGAAACGTTTTTAGATGGTTTCATCCACGACAGTAGGAATAAAACAGAGGATTACTCAAGAGATCAAAGAAGAAAAACTGAGAGGAAAAGGAAGGAATCAAGGGTTGAGGGGACAAGAGGGCCACCATGTTTCTGCTTGGCCTTCTGGGAAATGCATCATTCATAAGGCTGCGACATTGCACACAGGTCTAACAGACTGAGGAAGGGCTATGCATGTGGAAATGAGGAAGATGGCATAGAGTTGAAGAGAGTAGTCCTTAGACAGGTTCAAAATAACGGAATAAAAGCATTTTGCGGATGACTTTGGGAATCATCATAAGCCTTATAATTCAACTTCTTTGGACAAGATACTTAAATTTTTAAATACTCAGAAAGTCCACTGGGCAGGGAAGAGATGACAAGATGCTCTCTCAGGCCCCACCCAGCATTCACTCCTTAGGCTGCTTCCTGCCTGTTCCTAAGTCAGGTCTCAATCAGAAAGTCATAACTGGCAGCCTATGATGACAGCCACAAGAATGAATTCCATTCACCTCAATTGAGAACTATGACACTGGACATGGTGCTGTTATAAAGCCAGGGAGAAACGGCAGCACTCGGACAAACAGAAAATACATGGTTCCTAGAGCCTACACAGATAAGAACTTCTGAAGATTAACACAACCCCCTGTGAGGGAGTGCTCTTACAATTAGTCATGTTAAATTGCCATTGCACGTTAGCAGCACGAGCCCACAGCTGCCCCATCGCAGCGCCAGGGAATGTTATTTTTACTCTTACGGTTACAGCAAGACTCTAATTACCGAAACTGCCGATGTCACCTTAATTACAGTTTTATTTAATGATCGCAGGGGGCACTGCCGTATGATGTGGAATTTTTAAAAATAAAATACGGCAGAGAAGTGAAGAAGGACTTAGCTCCCAATGTGTCATCATTCATCTCCTTGGGGGGCATAAACTTAAGAGAAGTTGGCAAAGAGGTCCAATTCACAGGGAATGTGGTTAAAATGGAAATTTAGCACTTGTAACAAAAGTGAAAATCTGGCACATTCTTAAAATGCAAGTTCATGCTTTTCCAGCAAGTCATGATTGGAAATAATAATCGTTGGTACTTGTATTTCTTAGCACACAGAACTCTATTAGAACACAACCAAACTTCGTGGAAAAGGTCTTTCCTGTGCTAGTGATTTTCACGTTTCCTGAGTGCCCACTGTATGACTGCTGTAGGGAAACTGCAGGAACTTGTAATGCAATAGTGGGAGTAAGTGACAGACAGACATTAGCTGCAGAAACAGCTGGGTGCTAAACAGTCTCTGCAATGGGGTGGGTGACTAGTGATTGTAGGTGGTATAGTTAATCAAAAATAGATTTCTTGTTGTAAAGAGACAAATGAAAGCCTCAATATGGAGTACACCTTAGAAAACCTCTCTTTCACCACCTTCATTCTATTGGCGTGGACAGTGAGGCTTGCAGAGGCCAGGGCTTTCCCAAATTGCACAGTAAATTAGTGACAGAGCTGACATTATAATGCCCAGGGTCAAATCTGGATCAGCCTTCAGAAGAAGAAAAGAGAAAGTGTGTGCGTATGTGTGCGTGTGCACACGCACGTGCGTGGTGGCAAATGTAGGGACATCTACTCCCAAATACTATGTCCAATATGCCCAAAGACAGAGGCATGAGTATATGTTATGATTTGTTATGTAACTAGAAGAGAATGACACAGAGGATGGGGGAAAAAACAGACCATTAGGATAATTATAGAGGTGGGCTCTGAACAATTTATGGAGAAACACGTCCAAGGACCTTAATTTCAAGAAAAAATTGAAAGCCATTTCAAAATTACCAAACAAAGCGGTGCTTTATATAACCAAAACTTATTTTGCTAATAAATTTTGCTTCTGTAAGTATGGTAGATTCAAGATGGGAGCAGCAAGAAAGCCAGAAATAGAGCTGTCACTGTTACCTGGGACTCAACCAGACACATGATCGGAAAACAGGAGGGAAACAGAAATCTGAAGGATTTGGGTTGCAGAATAAATGAGTAAGGGCTGGAGATGTTACTTACTATTCAAGGACAAAAAAAAATATTTTTTAATACAGGAGTACAAGTTTGTGAGTCAATTAAACATTGGCACTGAAAATTTGGATGTGGAAGATGAAAATAAACTGCATCTTTAATATATTTTAGATACACAATAGGTCTCCCGATGGGAGATACCATGCAAAGAAGGATAAATAAAAATTCCGTTATATCATTCATGGTCAGGGCCAGATACAGAAATGTGAAAGAGAGCCATGTAGCAAATAAAAAAAAAGAAAACAATTCTCTTCAAAAGCCTGACTTCCTCTATCCAGTAAAAATATAGATGGTCAAAGCTTAACTTGGTCAAGTAGAGAAAACGTATTTTAGTCAAAATGTCATTTATTTTACACTGGTAGCTTTTAAAAATTGGAAAATAAGACAAGTCTTTCCTACACTAATCTCATACTAAGGAATCATTCTCAACATTATCAGAGATCGCCTGTAGCTCCATGAGGCTAACATTCTCTTTATGGGACATAAAGCTGTCTTACCATCAGGCTGATTACAGAAGGCAGCTTGAAGAGACATATTTGCCCTGCTTAGGCTTTTAAAAACTTATAAAAATAGCAAGCGCATCTCATCTGGCTCATGAAACAACATCCCTGAGAAGGAAAAGCATTTCAATGAGCCTGAAAAACAAATGCCCCCCCAGAGGCCTGGCCTCTCTCGGCACAGACTTTCTGTCAAAGCTCTTGGGGAGTTTTATGTAGAACCAGATGGGGCAAATTTTTCCTTTTATTGTCTTCACTTCTAATTGATGGGCATCCAGAGAGAGTCTGACTCATAAAGTACATGAAACCATCTTAATCCACATTCCCTTAAGTTCTTTTGCAAGAGCTTTGTTTTCCGGAAGTCTACTCCACTGACAAGAGTGGAATCAATGCAATTAAAATGAACAAATCACTTTGCAAGTCACCATTTCTAATTTCTACAATGAGTCACCTCTTAAAAATCCATGAAGGCTTTTATCACTGTCTACTTTTCTCCAGGAATTAAAATTGTTGCAAATTTGTGAAAGTTTAGATAAAAGTTGAAGATACATCCAACCCTTAGGATCAATGAGTGAAATTACTCATTAAATCCAACCTCTGTCCCCAAATCCTACCTTTAAAGATAAACACTGCCTACTTTAATGTCCTTTTTTTCTATCAGGTTGCCTAATTTACACTTCTCTTCATCCACATTGTTCAACTCAACCTGTAGAGGAGATATAAATAGTTATCTAGAAAACCTCCAAGTAAACATAGGAATGTGCATGCAGAGTAAATGTGGTCTGTGCCCAGCTCCTGTCCCCACAGAACTGGTCATTGCAATACAAGCTGGAAGTGTACTATTGCTCTCAGCCCCTGCAAAGAAGACCAAATGAAAGTACTGGAGAAACAAAGGTGGAAGAGAGTTAGAGGATAAACCTATACTGTTCCTTGGCTGGATAATTCTGAGGTCTCGCCAATTCCTAGTATTTACTGGCACGACTCAGCCCTCAAGACAAATAGCTCAGTAAACACAACCATTCTCAGCTTCCTCCTTTTCCCTACCCTCACTTCCTCATACCTTTATCAGTGCTTCCTGGAGTTACCTCCCAAATAAACATTTGCCTTTAAAGTCTGTTTCGTGGTCAACTAAAATCAATGATTACAACAGAAGTCCATAGAAGCCTAGGTGAAGAACAGACCAGGGAAGGCCCCACCCCCATCAACTCCCCAGGAGGGGATCCTAAACAGGTGAGAAGCCATGCAAAATGTCGTATCAGATGAGTACATGTGCTCGCCAATTAATTTTCTCCCTTATCGCCAAAGATGATTCCTGTGGGCAGAGTTATGAATTTCCTCTATCTGTTGCTTGCTTTCGTCCAGGTGTCACAGGGAATCAAAAGCAGCCATGAGTGTGTTTTCATACAAATCAAAGCACAGCCAAGTGTTCCGCATGATAGTATCTTACTGGAGGTATTTTCTTTGGGACAGTGCAAACTTCAGGTTTGATTCTCAAATCATCCTACCTCCCTGGAACCTACTTTATTTACCAGCTTCCATAGAAAGTCACTTATAAATAAGAGAATTTGAAATTTGAAAATTTTGAACATTAGTTGCCATTTTAATTTGCATAAATCAAGCAAAATTTATGCAAACTCTAGGCTGATGTCCTTTACAAGTATCAACGAAAACAGGTCCAAAGCCTATAAACTTCATCGGAAGTTAACACAAAACTACAAATACTCTTGTAAACCAAAGTCTTCCTTCTCCAAGTAAGTTTTCAGAACACTGTTTCCCATCTCCGTCTGGAGATCTGTCATTTATCAAGAAAGTCAGACTGCCTTCTAGAGGCTGGTCGATAGAATGGACAGTGGAGTAACCAGTCCTAACACCTGATTAAGCGTGCTCATCCTCAACAGCAAGCTTGAATGCTCATAGCCATGGCTTCTTCTTCCAACTCCTTTCCCCTCTGGCTGAACTTCACAACCCAAGTAAAATTTATCTGCTTAATTTAATACCCGCTTTGCTCAATTCATTTATCAGGGTTTGGCTGATTTCTTTCCAAGTGGCAGGCATTTGGGTGTAAATATTTTCTATCCCATGTGTATTAATAATATGTAGCCTGGGTAACTTGCATCAGGGATGGCGTTAAGCTATGCGAAATGATAGACTGTTTTCCTTCACATTACCTTCCTCCAGGTAAACTACTCTGTAGATTAGTAACGGGTTTTCCTTGATTTATTTGTGAAGGTTACTCCATATTCCTTCCCACAGTACTTTTCTATGAATTATGCATGCTGTTAAGGTCCAACACCCAGCAAAGGCTGTGGACTATAATTTCTCCTCTGGTAATTTACATTATACCATCAGAAATGACTTAAGCTTCTAAATTTTTCATTTGGATGATACGGTTTGATACTCAAATGGGAGCTACCTGATAATATTGCAGTTCAGTACTCTTAATTTTGTTTCAAAATTGGTATTTCCATGTTTTAATTACAAATCTTATACACAAACCGAAACATAAATACATAAAACCTATACTGATCCCAAAATATAAAATATCTAACACATGAACATTACAGGCATATCCTGGAGATGCTGTGGTTCGGGTCCAGACCACCACAATAAAGAGAATATCACAGTAAAACGAGTCATAACCTTTTGCGGGTGAAGGGTCCTGCCTTCAGAAACACAACATCTGTGAAGTGCAATAACACACGGTCCGCCTCTACCTACTGCTTTCCATCTGAAGTAATCAGGTGAGCTGAGAATCAAAAAAAGAAGGGCTGTGAATGCAAAAAGAAAAAGGGATAGAAGGAATGTGAATGCTAGAGATGTTGTTTTTATCATCATAAGTTGTCCTGTTTTATCAATCGTATCGAAATATCATTTTGTTAAAGTTTTATACCCTTTATTGCTTCAGTGAATTTTATTTTAGACTGTACCTGTTGTTTCCCATGTTTCTCTTTTGTCCATGTAATTTTCTCCTTTAGTTCTTAAAATCATAGCCTCAAAGAACAGAAAGACCTTGGAGAACCCCACCTCTGACCACCAGCATTAGCATCACCCAGTCCCCATCTCATCTCAGAAACGCCTGGAGGGGGGACGAGGGGGAACACAGCGGCTGGACATGCTGTGTGTCTGTCTGCGATTCCCCCCAGGCACTGCCGCGAACTACCCGTGCTCATCCTTCACACTAGCAACTGCTGGGTAGCTGCTTCCTCCAGGTGTCATATAGCAACACCTTGCCTTAGGTGCCCTATTCAATGTTCAATTTCCTCTTGGGCTCCAGCCACCTGGGGTGAAAGGCCAGTTCATCCCTCGCACCCCCACAACAGACTATGTGGGTGTAGGCATGGACAATGGCCCACTGGGCAGCGTTTGTATTTCTCCACCTGCCCCTTCAATGGAAATTCTCAGGCAAACTCTACATGGCTCCCTATGTGTGTGTGTGTGTGTGTGTGTGTGTCTGTGGGAGGGGTGTGTGTGTGTGTGTGTGTGTGTGTGTGGGGGGTGATCCAGTCTTCCCTGTCCTAAAAAAGAAAGTGAATGCCAATAAAAATTGAACTTAAGTAGGACAGCAAAAGCTGATGCAAACCTTGCTATTAACTTAATGCATCACAAAATGATTTCACCTATATATGTTTTGTGCCTTAGTTTCTAGCATCCATAGTATAATTGGAATAATAAGCTTCCTAAAGAAAGAAAATATTTTTCTTTACTGAAAAGGATTTTGCCCTCAATCATGACTATTGCTTCAAATTACATATTTATATTCTGTTCTATAGTTATTTTTCAAACTACTTTTTCAACCCACCATAATGCAAATGTTTAAAAATCAACACAATGAAAAGCATTATGTTTAAATCTGTAAGATAATACCACTAAAGTAAGATTTAAGTATGATGCTTTTTTCTTTTTCATACTTATACACATACATTCTAAAAATACACACAGTATCTTTGAAAGGATCATTATTTTTGTTATTCAATTTTATGAAGACAAAGAGGGTTTTGAAACAAAAAGTAATTTTACTTAAATAAATTATACATAAATTATGCATTTCTAATAAATCTAAATTTTCTTTTTTTAATGTTTTTCATGAACAAAATTCCACTTTTAACATGTTCCTTAAATTAGTAGAATTAAAGAATTTTACTAGCAATTTTAAATTGCAGGAAAATATGATCATTTATGGTTTCAATTAATTTCTTGTTTTTTAATTATTTTCTTCTTTTAGAGGATCTCACAATTAATTCTTAATTTAAGTGATATTCTTGTTTTTTGGGAGGGGTTAGTTCCCTGACTTGTAATCGAACCCAGGCTGCAGCACTGAGAGCGCCGAAGCCTAGCCACTACACCACCAGGGAACTCCCTTAAGTGATATTCTTTGGAGATATCACCCCAAAGTTATGGGATGTCCTTTCTATGTTGTTAACCATTAGGTAAATATTCTAAATTTTTACTGAGCCTCTACCAACAAAAAAGTTGGGAATCACTACTGACATTTACAAGATAGATGAGACTACTTGTATAAGGCTTTATGAAGATAGGATCGAAAAATGACTTTCTCATTTCCCAGGCTAGAGAAATTCCCTTCAAGTCCATCTAGAAGTGTCAGTATGACTCATTTATATTTTATATAAGTCAAAGAAGCCAATTGACATAGAAGTCAATTATACACACACATATGTACACACACGTAAATATGTATCCCTTATTACTTACAAAAAGCTATTTATGGAAGTTTACTTCCATTAACGACACAAAGTTTAGTTCCTTTATTGCCACAGACATTACACAATGAATCCTGTCATTTTAACAAACATTATAATATTGCTTTAATATTATTAGTTTTATTAAAGGTGTAGGCGTTACACCATACAGTGGATACTACTGAGCTATAAAAAAAAGGGATCCTTGACTCATGCAACAACATGGGTAAATCTTAAATGCATTTTGCTAAGTGAAAGAACTCAAACCCAAAAGGCTCTATACTGTATGATGCCAATCATGTGACACTTTACAAAATGTAAACTCTAGGGAAGGTAAATAGATTCAGATCTGTGGTTGCCAAGGGCAGTTGTGGAAGGAGGGGTTGTCTACGAACTGCTTACAGAGAGGGATTTTAGAATGTGAAACTGTTCTATATGCTACTTTAATGACAGATACACAACCCCATGCATTCTACACCACAAGGAATGAATTTAAGCATATGCAAAGTTTTAGTTTTTTAACAGCTTTATTGATGTATAACTAGTATACACAGAAGTACACGTATTTAATGTGTATAATCTATGAATTTGGGCATATGCAAATAAAATGCCCATGACACCATCCCAAACTTTAAGGAATCAACTTGGTATCAGGGGATCCCAGAATGAAATGCAGATGGTGACAAATAACTCTTAACTCTTGTGTAGTAAGCAGAATTCTAAAATGGCCCCTAGATTTCCTACCCTAATCCCCAGGACTGTGAATGTGATGAGATCTCCCATGACTATGTTATGTTACCTGTCAAATGGGATTTTTCAGATATGATTAAAATGACTTATCAATTGACTTTCAGTTAATCAAAAGAGAGATTTTTCCAGATGGATCTAATTTAATCACATGAGCAGTTTAAAAGCAGAGCGTTTTCTCCAGCTGGCAACAAAAGTCAGATTCTAAGCAGAAGGACCCGTTGCTGACTTTGAAGCAATGTGTCATTACTGGCTTTGAAGTTTGAGGGAACTATGTGCAAGGACCAGAGTGACTTCTAGGAGCTGAGAGTGTCCTGGGCTGAAAGCCAACAAGGAAATGAAGACTTGACTCTCACAGCTGCAAGGAGCCAGCATCTGCTAATCTCTGAAAAGAGCCAGGAAGCAGGCTCTTCCACAGCACCTCCAGTCAAGAATCCAGCACAGCCACCATCTTGATAGCCGCCTTGTGAGAGGTTCAGCAAAAAAGCCTAGTGAACCCACTTGGACCCCTAACCTTTCCAACTGTGAGCTAATAAATGCATATGCTTTTCAACCACTAGGATGGGGTATATTAACACATTGATAGAAACCTAACACTCTGCACTACAAATGTATGGCTTACCCTCACTGGAGATGGCGGGAAAAAATGAGCTGACCTACATAACTGTGCAAAACCGTGTTCTGACTGGATAGTGAAGATTAAAGATGAAAAGAACGGCACAGAAACATGATACTCAAATGGGTAATTTGTTTCTCACAGGAGTACAGGCTAGCAATTCTGAAACTACTTTATATTCACACTAGGATTAAACAAGTAAGTAAATAATTAGTGCATCGTGGGAGCCAGGTTTCTTACTATCCCAGAAAAGAAGTTACTTACAAAAAAGCAAGGATGGAAGGCTAGAATGTGGACTCGGGAATAGATAGAAACACAAGTTCATGTTTACCGACAGACACGGACATAAACATAGAGGTGTATGTGTGCATGAGTTAGTAAACCACTTCTCAGCTCTGTTCGCTGAGTGAGCCTAGAATCAGTGATGCCTCAGTAGCAGCAATGAACTCACCTCGTGCCTTAATCTTAATTTCTAAATACCATTTTCCAATAAAAGGAACTGGGGCTCTTTGGAGAAATAGCTGATTTTAAACTGGGGCAGGAAATATGCACAATGAGCCTGGAAAATCTTATAATGCCAGGAAATAAAGAGGTGCTTCAACAAAACTAGAGTAAAAAATAATGGGGGACTATCCCAAGGAACAGGAGTCAACTGAAAGGTCTCACAGTGGCTAAAATTGGGAAATGTCAGCAGTAAAATGATTACTGATATTATTGAACTAGAACCCAAATAAAAAAATAAATATTCATGAGTCTGTACTGATAGTAATAAATGATTGAATAAATAAACACATGGGGGAGAACAGAGAACCTTCCTCATAGAAGAATTCCAGGCCATAAATGTGGAAGGAAAGAGGGAGATGGAAGAGCACTGTTAGACAGTAATGATGCCCCCAGGCCAAGATGCACGGAGAATGCTAACGTTAGTGGGTAGAACCTTTAGGAGAAACAGAGTGCATGCACGACCCCAGCAAAATATTTACTAGCTAACCTAACCCGACAAAACCTTCGCTGCTGCTACACCCCTCGGGAGCCCTACCTTCATCATGGCCCCTGTGCTTATGGGCTGAGCTTAGCAAACTGCTTTGTAGCATATTCTGGGAAAGGGAAAACCAGTAAGTTCGCAGTGCAGCCAACTGGCAGGTCCCACTTGAACCAGGTGATGGAGGTAACATCACAGGTTTCTCTCACACTGATCTCAAAGACTCAGACTTCCATTTCCACAGAGACCTATTGTTTAATGAAAAGAAAAGAAAGACTATTCCGGTTATCCAACTTTTTGAACACTTACTGTGATGGCTAATTTTCCGTGTCAACTCGACAGGCCTAAGGGACGGCCAGAGAGCTGGCCAGACACCACTTCCGGCTGTGTCTGCGAGGGCGTTTGGTTAGTCAGCGGCTGAGTGAAGCGGTCCACCCGCAGAAGTGTAAGTGGGCGTCGTCCAATCTGTTCAAGCCCCAGGGGAACAGAAAGGCAAAGGAAGGGCGCGGTCTCTCTCTTCCTGAGCTGAGACGTCCATCTCCTCCTACCCTCAGACATTGCAGCTCCTGTTCTCAGGCCATGGACCTCTAGGACTTCCACCATCAGTGTCCCTGGTTCTCAGGCCCTCAGACTCACTGAATTACAACACGGGCTTTCCTGGGTCTCCAGTTTTCAGGAGATAGACTGTGGGACTTCTCAGCTTTCTTTTTTTTTTTAATTTATTTTTATTGTTAGATTTATTGGGGTGACATCTGTTAGCAAGGATTACATAGGTTTCAGGTGCACTATTCTACAGTGCATTGTCAACTTGTTGTATAATAAGTTCACCACCCAGTGTGAGTTCTCTTTCCATCACCTTATATTTAGCTCCCCCTCCCCCTTCTCTCCTCCCCTCCCCACTCATCCTCAAATAAACACTAAACTATTGTGTCCATGGGTTATGTGTTTGTTTCTTTGTTGCTTTCAGTTTTATATTCCGCATATGAGTGAAGTCATATGATTCTTAGATCTTTTCTGTCTGGCTTATTTCACTAAGCTTGATGATCTCCAGGTCCATCCATTTAGTTGCAAATGGCAGTATTTCATCTTTTCTTATAGCTGAGTAATATTTGTGTATATGTGTATATGTACCACAGCTTCTTTATCCAGCTTTCTTAACAGTTGAGCCACGTCTTACACTAAATCTCCTCTTACATATGTCACTATCCATCCAATTGGTGCTGTTTCTCTGGGGAATCCTGACCGATACTCATTTTCACATACCACCTTGCACGGCCTTCATTTTCATCCATCCATAAAAATTTAGACCCTAAAGAAAGAGATCCATAGCCTGAGTCTGTGAAACCACAGACATTTTGCAATGACTGTGGAAACATGTGTATGTGTATGGGCATTTTTTTTTTCCGAAGAGAAATTTATTCCATCTCAGTCCAGGCACCAACCCTTCAAAATGTTAAAAAATGACAGTTTGGGGGATAGCCATTTTTTGCTTTACTTTTATCTCTTTACACAACCTAGTGTTTTTGTAAAGAAAATACTTCATGCTTATGTGGAATAAATAAATGAAAGCTATAAACTAGTTAAATTACTTTGCCCTTTACTAAAAATAATGATTCTATCTGGATTTGAGAAATAAATTATTCTCCAAATTTGAGTTTTCAGTTAAGCCAAAGCAACAGTAGCTACCATCATTTACAGGGAATTAATTCACAATTCCACATGGAATTTTCTTATGTATAGTCTTATCCTCATATATAAAGTATGGATGTGTCCCGGTTTATCTCTGCTGTCCCAGAATATTGTTTCGTCCTGTCTGGTTTGGCGTCTGTCCTGGATTTTTCACATTTTAATAAGTATTTTAATATT
This sequence comes from Lyroderma lyra, assembly GCA_004026885.1. Taxonomy (NCBI): domain Eukaryota; kingdom Metazoa; phylum Chordata; class Mammalia; order Chiroptera; family Megadermatidae; genus Lyroderma; species Lyroderma lyra. The sequence continues at coordinate 140,018 of PVJL010003040.1, read as the reverse complement.
TGCACTCACACAAGCTGAGCTGGATTTGGGAGGGCTGCACGGTGTCCTTTCGGTTTCTGACAGAGCTTGCAAATGAAATGTGTGAGTCATAGGTGCAAGAAAAGGGAGACTTTACTGAAATATGTGGTTAAATCTGCAAGACAACTGGCTGTAACTTCTCTCTTCCAAGCACTTCACTGACATGAGGTAATTAACACCTCTTTCCCAAGGACAGCATGCAGGGCTCGCTGATAAAATTAAGTGCTCTGTGACAGAAGCAGCTAGGGATAATGACCCCATCAGGTCCTGGGCTGTGATGAAAGGAGAGGAGGAGACTCTGCTCCTGCTGGTCACCTGGTGTACCAGACAGCTGCGCGGTGTGGTTTGTGCTGGGGTTTGTGGGGAGCAAACGGCTACTAGGCACATAGGGGGCAGTAGGGAGCCTGGGAAATGGGGTAGGCAGTGACAAATCAGGTGTAAGTGTGCACGGACATGATATTCTGGTACTTTTTGCTACAGAGGCTTTGTTACTTATTGTATGTGTGAATCCATTTTATTTCATTTGTGCGTTTTTACTGCTTTTTTTGTTCTGAGACAGACTTCTGGCACCAATGAGCTAAAAAGTGCGTGTTAAATTTTTAAAATCATGAAATTTGACATTGAATGTGTACTGTCTAGATGTCACCAACGACCGGAGAACCAGAGGACACAAATGTGCTGAAGAAACATTAGCATCTACAGCAAAGTCAGTCGCTATTTTAAGAAGACAGTGCTCAAAGTCACCAATCCTCATTTGGTGGCAGAAAGTACTGCTCTTTTCATTTCAATCTAGTGATTGTCCCCATAAACTAATTTTATTTAGTTTGATTCCAAATGTTTTTTGTATACATAAAAAGTGAAATGGTTGCTGTTAATAAGTTAGCTCCATTTACAAAATAATAATAGTTATTATGATTGTTGTAACAAAAACAAAAACAACTCCTCAAAAGTTAAATGATGCCATTTTATATCAGGGTTATCACATTTTTTCCCTTTATTTTCCTTTCCTTATTTTTTCTTTTGCAGTTAACAGTTGACATTCAATATTATTTTATATTAGTTTCGGGGGGTATAGCACAATGGTAAGACATTTATATAATTTATTCAGTGATCCCCCAATTAGTCTCATACTATACATAGTTATTAAAATATTATTGACTATATTCTCTATTGTATACTTTACATCCCTGTGACTATTTTGTAACTACCAATTTGTATTCCCTTTACCTTTCTCACCCAGCTCCCCAACTCCCCTTCCCTCTGGCAACCAACAGTTTGTTCTCTGCATCTATGAGTCTATTTGTTTTGTTTGTTCATTTATTTTGTTCTTTAGATTCCACATATAAATGAGATCACATGGTATTTGTTTTTCTTAGCATGACTTATTTACCTTGTAGGCCCATCCATGTTGTCACAACTGGCAAGATTTCATTCTTTTTTACGGCCAAGTAATATTCCATTGTACATACAAACCACACCTTCTTCATCCAATTGTCTATTCACAGACACTTAGATTGCTCCCATATCTTGGCTATAGGCCTATCATATGTTTTAAATAAAAACTTATTTCTTAGTACATTTCAGTAAGTGTTCTGATTTTCCATACAGTTATTGGAGATGAATTTAAGCTTTAGGAATTTTATTTAGTGGATGGTAAAACATCTATTGTCATTGTAGATGCTATTTTAAATTCAGTCAACTTCTATTCTGAAGAAAATATTATTTGATTTTGTAGCAATAATTCCAATAGAAATTTTGGTGGAACACAGCATCTCAGTAAAAGCCATGTTTTTAATAAATTAAGAAATCTATAGGGGGTTCCCTGGTGGTGTAGTGGCTAGGCTCCGGCGCTGTCAGCGCTGCAGCCTAGGTTCAATTCCCAGCCAGGGAACCACCACCACCCCCCAAAAAAGAAATTATAGATTAGAAATATATTTAAATTTGGCATTTATCACAGATCAGTTAGGATGTGGAAGGTCAGGGACTTGAGCCACGTCTCTGGAGAAGCATTTAGTGAGAATTTATGATATAAAAAGCAACATGCCATGTGCAAGAAACACTGATATTGTTCTCAACTGCTTCATCTACCTAGAATAAAAATAGAGGGGGAGGGGAAGCAATTAAATAATAGAGAAGTGCTTAATAGGTCCAAAATATCAAAATTTAAATGAACTCAGAACAGTGATATACAGAATAACATAGTGCTGATGAGAAAAGGCTCTGAAAAAGGTTACTGTTTGGAAAAACTTGGAGCACGTTGTGGAAAAGGAGGAGAGGAGGCAGATGTCCATCCCAGAGAGCTGGGCTGGAGCACGTGGTTTGGAAGGTAATGGTGTATGGATGCAAAAGGCAGAACCAGCACAACATCTGTGGGAACCTGAAGGTTCCTAATGGCCAGAAGGTCAGGAGCTACAGTCACTAAGTGACATGCTAGATTTTAAAAGTTATATTAGAAATGCTAGACAAAATGGAAATTTACAGCTTCTGAAACATAAAAAAAATGTGTCACAAAATTTGCCTATACTTAAGAGCATCCATTTGGGGGCCATTTATTCATTCACACATTCAATAGTCACTGAATTCAACTGAATGTGTATAACGTATCAGGAACTTCTTTAGGCAGTGAACAATAAAAAACAAAAAAGAAAATCCTTATCCTCATGGACAACTAGTAAAGAAACAAACTACTTTATATAAATCTTAGATAACAATACAATAAAGAAATGCAATGAAGAAAAACAAGGCAAGATATGGGGACTCTAGCAATGGGGTACAACTTCGGATAAGGTGACCAGAAAATAAAGTTAATCGCTTACATAGTGCACTTTATATTATAACACATTTAATCCTCATAGTAATTGTGTAAGGTAGGTATGCTATTATTTTCCTCATTTTACAGATGCAGAAACAGACACAGAAGATGGCTTAGAAATTTCCCCAAAGGCACAAAACTAGAAAGTGGCATAGTTATTTCAAAGTCAGACTGTGTGACTTGAGTCCATCCTGCTAATCATCATGTTAATAATAATGCTCCTTGACTTTGAGGAGGTAACTTTGAGCTGACACCTCAATTACGCAAGGAAGTCAGCTATGTGATGATCTAAAGAAAGACAACTCCAGGAGGCACACCAAGTGCAAAAGCCCCAATCAAGGGCATGCTTGTCATGTTTAGGAACACCAAAATCACCCAATGTGGCTGAAGCTGAGTTAGAAAGAAGGAAACTGAAAGGAAAACGAAGTCAGATCATGAAGATACTGTGGTCCATTGAAAGGAGAGTAGATAGTAGAGGTCTCAGTGTAGAATCAGAAAGATCAATTAACATAACATAATCTAGGTGACAGGTGATGCTTGCTTGGATTAGGGTATTGATGAGGGTGATGGTCTTTTTGACTGTCAACCTGACTAGGTTATAGTCTCTAGTTATTCAATCAAACATGAATAGGTAGAGGTATTTCTGTAGGTGTGATTAAAGTCCCTAATCTGTTGACTTTAAGTAAAGGAGACAAAACCTAGATAAACTGGGTAGGCCAAGTTAATCAGTTGAAGGGCTGTAAGATTAGACCTGAAGCTTCCCTGAAAAGAGAAAGCATCCCTCCCGCTGTACCACCCATGGACACCTGCTTCAATCCTCCCTAATGGCATGCCCTACAGACTTCCAACTTGCCCTTGCCAATTCGGTCCCCACAGTAACATAAATCAATTCCTTGCACTAAATCTCTCAATGCATAGCTCCTACTATGTGTTGAAGGGATAGATATTGGCCAGATTCAGAATATATGCTGAAGGTAGCATTAAATATTGGATACAGTATGGGAGAAATAGAGAAGTGCTCTCTTTGCCAGCAATACAACACTTTAACTCTTCTCTCATTGCTGCTGTCAGAAACAATGGAGTAATCACTTTCTTTTTTAACCTCTATTGGCATTGTCTTGACATACCCTCCTGTCTTTGGGCAAAAAATATCTACAACAAGAGCACAGCCAGCTGTTCTGTTGCATATTTGGATGAGTTGCTCAAAATTCCTAAATCTGTTCAAAATACTTAAGTCTGTAAATTCACATGAAAGGTCCATTTACAGAAATGACATTCAGAGTTCTTCCCTCAGAGGAGAGACCTTTTGCTGAGAGACGTAACAGATTTAGCAGAAAACAAAACAAATGTCCCCAAATGGTAGAATAGTTAAATAAGATTTGCTCCACTTATATAATGAAAAAAAAAATCAATTCATTAGAAAAAAATTAAATAAGATAAAATAACTTGAGTAATTTGACAGAAAAATTAAATAATAAGATAATAATATAATACTTTGTCATTTAGGCTGATTCAGTATATTTGGGACAGTAATTCAGAGTTCAAACTTCTATGCAAATAGAGCTGGATTTAAACCCTGGGTTAATACGTGTTATAAGCACATCCATGTCCATTTGTTTAAACTCCCTGAGCTTCCATTTTCACCTCTCCAGGTTAATATTGTGAATAAAGGGCTGAAAGTGCTCCACAGTAAAAAAAATCACTAGAGAATAAATCTAGCTATCCTTTGTGATAACTAGGACATCATTACGTATTTGATATACAAGGGCTGTCCGGAAAAAAAATCCAGCTATAAATGCCTCTATTTTTCATATTACATGGCTGGATACTTTCCGGACAGCCCACTTATGTGTGTATACATACATATGAAAAATAAACATTATATTAATAATAGATATACACATAGAGAGCAAGGTATATATGTATTATTAATTAAACTAGAAACATACAAAAGTGATTTCATTTTATACTGAATACTAAATGTGAGTCTCTGGCTGGGTTCATGAGTTCATTTCAGTCAGTCAATAAACATTTACTAAGTGCCTTCATGGTCCAGGCACTAAATGCTAAATACAGGTGAAAGAGCAGCGAATATAATGCTTCTGTTACTGTTTTATTTATTTTCCAAGCATCGTATAGTGAGTTTGAATTACTTTTTAAATACATAAAATTATTTTTAAGTACAACGAAACTCCCCAGCTATATAAAAGAATATTAAATGTGTTCTCTCTAGCCGTAGGTGCACAGGAAGAGAACACCAACAAAGTAACTACAAGGCACCTAGTTCCCCCATGAATAAGACTAAGTCACTCTGAGCCTACTCCTAGCACATCGGGTATGACTTTCTCTGCTCTACGTGCTTGAGACTCAACTGTGCATCCACACCTCTTGGGTGAGTCCTCCTATTATTTCAGAGAGGTGTCCTGATTGCATCTGCTTTCACAACAGCCTTCAGAGTCTTGTGGATGGACTTCCTCTGGCCACAAGGCTTCCAGGAAATGTTTTCCTAGCAGGATTTGCCTTTCCAGAAGCAGCCTCATCTGTGCTAAAGAGAGAGACTGTGTGTCTGGCTCAATTACCCTTTCCACTGCCTTCTGTTGCCTGGCTGAATGAAGGATCGTAAGATACGTGATCTGTCTAGCTCTCCCATCACAGACATCCTCCACGTCCTCAATATCTGCCTCTGTAAAAGGAGTACAATAATGGCCACCCTGCTCATCTCCCTAAATAAAATTCATCAGCAGTTATTAAGTGAGTTTAGAAATGCAAACCATGCTGCTGTGAGCGAGTGTTATAAATGGAGTGACGTGACTATGAGCACATCTCCTTCAAGGCACTCTCCCTTGGGGCACTGCTTCCATATCTTACAAAAAGGAGGCTACTACCTGGACCAATTTCACATAGAGCTATTACAAAGAGCATCTAAAATGTTATTTTAAGCTACTGGAAAATTATCCTCCCCCAAAAATGTCAGCTTAGCACTTATCGATAGTAATTTGAAATACACAGAATGTCAGGGTGAACTATGTACTTCCGTCCTTACAGATAAAATATACTACATGAGTTCAAAAGCATTTATTCAAATGCCTCTCCTGAGAGGTTAACAGGGCTGCTGCTGCTAGAACATTCCGTGCACTAGATGCAGAAAACCCAAGGAGTCTGTGGCTCTGTTGGAAGATTAAGGACTCTGAGCTCCCCATGTCACTGCTAGCTCCTCGTGTCCCCATCAATCTCCCCAGCAGGCTGTGGGGGTATTGCTTCTTGCTGCCGTTTTATAAACAGGAGGAAGTGAGCTATTGTTGCCACATACACTCATGCTTGACTACGAAAAGATAAATACTTTAACTCCTGAGCTTTGGGAAGTAGAAAATCTGGCTACATTCCAAGCAATAAGGAAATTAGGTCACTGCGTACTCACAGAAACTGGTTCACAGAAAAAAATAAATGCCAGCTTATTCCCTAAGCTCCAGATGCTGACTGTCCATGGTGACATCACACAGACATCAAAGGGACTCCGCAGAGACTAGCACAAAGATTATTCATCAATACGTATTATTTATTGTTTCAGGCTAGTTCTCAATTCCACTTATGCTTTATTTCTGCTTCCACTTTGTATGTAACATTCATGCCAGAATTAATCATTCCTTCCCCTGTGCTCTCACAGCAGGTTGGTTGTACCCCACTCTGTCTTACGCTGTCACCAATTTATATCAGCTAGTCTCGATCTGTTGTTCTCGCCCCTAACAGCACCTCACACCTACTGGACAACATGATACACCCCACGAGTAGGCCTACGGTAGTGCACTGTGCCCACTTTAAAAACACAATGTCATCAGGATAACCTTGAATCGACTCTGATTTTTTTCTAAAATAAATGAGTGTTCTCAGAAGATGAGCGAAGATTTAGAAGAACTGAACAAACACGCCAAACAACCAGATGCAATTTAAATGTACAGAACACCGCCCACAGCCAAATAAGCCTTCTTCTTAAGTATACATACAACATTCATTGAGATAGAAGCCACCTGGACAAAGCCAAAAGAATGGAAATCATAAAAGGTGTCTTCCCTGACCATAAAGAAATCAATCTAGGAATGAACCGAAATATAATAGAAGAATGCAGTTATTTGGAAATTAAAAAAAAAAAAAAACTACAAAGAAGTGTCAATTTGCAGAGAAATTAGGAAATATTTCAAACGGAATGAAAATAAAAACACAGCTTGCCTGAATTTATGGTATACAGCTAACACAGTCACTGGAGGGAAATTCTGGACATTGTTTATATTAAAAAAAGAGAACAATTCAATAATCCAAGAAATTAGAAAAAGAAGAACAAAATAAAACCAAGGCTAAAAAGTTCCGTAATTCTATGGCTATCACAATCTTGGCACTTATAAAAATTCCCTTTAAAGACTATCTCCAGTACCAGGCTTTCTGTAAAATGTGAGGAAGTGTTTAACATTTTCCGAAAAAACACTCCAGTTGAAATATTTGATGTGCACAACATTTATAGAGCCCCAAAGTGCATGAGGCATTTTCTCAGGCACAGGAAGATGAAAAGGGCATGTTTCCTGCTCTCACATGTTCTCACCATAATGTGAGACCAGAAATTTAAAGCTAAGATTGAAGTTTAAAATATGATGGAAATAGTTAAACCAGTGCACAGGGTGGAGTGTTGAGATCAGGAAAAGTCCATGATGACCCGTTTTCTCGAAACTCGTTACTTGCACAGTATTTGATGAATTTTTCTTTAAGAAAACTGTTTGTGTAGGTAAAGCTTGTAACTTATCAAGCTACATTCACCTCTAATACTATTTCCACAAAGAGAACTATGAGAGATAAGGTAACCGTTATTAGTTCCAGTTAAGTTAGTGGAAACAGAAACATTGAGATCTTACCCATTATCAAGATTTATTATACTAACAGTTTCAAGGGCATGGACAATCAGAGGTGCTGACAAAACAGGGACAGGTATGGGACATCACAGCAGGGCAAGCTGCAGCCCTGCCAGCTCCTTCCTTTTCCCTTAGGACACTCCCTCTCTGACCTAGAGAAGATACGGTCTCTGAGATGAGTGGAATTATCTCATTGCGGGGAATGTTTAGTTATGAAGCAATTCTACTTTATCTTACTGCTTACCTGACCTTTTCCAGGAAGCCATGCCTCATAAATGCATAAATTCTGGGAATATTTATTATATGCAACCCTTGACCATGGACATCCTGTTAAAAACAGTCAATAGATACAGATAGGGTAATAATTAACGATGTCCCTGATGCATAACTTATTTCATTTCACTCATGCAATAAGCATGCAAGGTAGGCTTTGTAACACCCATTTTAAAGAAGAGAAAACTTAAGTGACATGCCACACAGTTTACCCCAAGGAATGGGAGAGGGATCCCAAGGCCAATAGATCGTGTCTGTATAACTCATAGTTTTATTGTAACTGCACAGGTCTCTGTCACATGGCAGCGACCCAATTGGCTCTAGAGCAGGAACTGAGGAGGGTCTCCTACAGGACCGGTCCTTGACTGACTGACCACTGTAGGGCCTCAGAATAGAAGGGGTGCATAGAAGTGTTAAAGGAATTTGCTGTTAACTCTCTTGGCATAATCTGGTATTCCTGCAAACATAACAGTCCCTATGCACCTGAAAGAGTTAATGCACACACATCCCACCTCCAGTGAATGTGAACAGTGGGAAAATCTGCATTAAAGTCTTTTGCCCTTGAGGAGTTCCCTGGTGGTGTAGTGGCTTAAGGCTTTGGCGCCGTCAACGCTGCAGTCTGGGTTCGATTCCCAGCCAGGGAACTACCCACATACTTAAAAAAAAAAAAAAAAAGTCTTTTGCCCTTGAAATTCATTTTATAAATCTGAAGGAGATTCATTACAGCAGTTGTCGACTAAGGTACAAGATTAGGACTACTCACTTTAATGTAACTTGATAGGTCTTGATGTAAATTTTGAAATCATAAGATATACACAAAAGATCGTACAGTCTTCTAGAAAAAATAACGCCAGGTTGGGGCTAATTTCATGCTATCAGTCTTTAATAGTCTTGGAGCTATTCAATCTGTGGAGAACTCGGTGGGACTTTTTTTTTTCCCCTTTTGATGTGGACCATTTCATTCTGTGCTCCTTTTTCCAACTCAGTGTATTTTATAATGATATCCATCATGTCTGTTTGTCAGTTTATGGCAGCTTAAAAAAATTGCCTCCAGGCCAGTAATGAGAAGAAATCTTTCCCACTTCCTGTAGATTGTTTTATGCGCTTCACAGTTTTCTGCACCAAATAATAAAAAATAACATTGCTTTCAAAACTATCCTGTACCTTGCCTCCTTTTCTTCTCCTTTTAATCCTTTATGGTTTATTTCCCTTTACTTTATTTACTATGTTTATTCTACTGTGCTTTGTTCATAATTAACAAGATATAAAAGAGAATAGGGTCTCACAAGGGAAAGATTTCCAAAGGCCTTATTTCAGCTAGCCTTTAATCCAACATGAAGGAAAATATCTGGAGGGATATAGATATGGATATCTATGGATACCTATCTATCTACCCTTAATGAGCAGTCCAAACTTTAAGAACTGCTCTTTGAAATAAGGAAATCAGCACATGCTACGATGAGGGTGAACACTTAGCTGAATTCTCAAGCAACTGCTAGCTAACTTTAACCCAGAAAGAAATTTCCATTTCCTCAGTTCCCTTCTATCGGCACCTGGAGGTGGAGTGAGCCTTGGAAAGGTCAGCTATTTCTGCTGTTATTAAAGGTGTACTGGTAATAATCAGGGGAAGCTGGAGGGTCTTCCTGGATGACACGTCTTTCACTCTTACTTTTTTTTGTTTCCATCTTAAATCCCTGCCTATCTAAAACATCAAGTTGTATAATAATTCCACGCTTGGATTACCATTTAGCAGTGTTTGACATTTCACAAAATATTATTCCCTCTGCCATTTTATTACCCAAAGGCTTTAAGCTATCTTCTGGAGTCAGTAGGCAGATAATAAATTATTCCAAGACCAATATTTTCTAAAGAATATTCCCCCTTTTCTGAGAATTATTAATATCTGTAGTTAGCATGCTTCATCAATGATCAATTCTTGATTATCCAGCACCTAATAAGAGCTTTCTGGAAAATCAGTCTTGTGTAACTGAGAATGGTCAATAAACAAAATTTACTTTTATTCACTTTTGACTTCAGTCTACATTCGCTTGAAGGAATGGATGAATGAATAGATGGATGGATGGATGAACAAATAGATGGACAAATAGGAAGACAGTGGATGAAATAGGTTTGACTGGTCTTCAGTGAAAAGCCCAGGTTTTAAACTAAATTGCAAAGCAAACTGATGCATGAGAGCTCCAACCCCTACCTAACACTTCTCTGTTCTTTTCTCCTTGAGAGGAATAGTTGATCATCTCTCACCCTCACATACAGCACACCAGCCTATGCTAAATCTTCCGTTTCCGTAAAGCCAACAGTGATTTGCTTACATTTTCCGTGGGATCAGGGAGGGGACCTTGTTGACTGAAATTCTTTGATCTTTAGATGCCCATTGGACTATCACTCTTTATACTTTCAAGAAAAACAAACAGCATACTTAGGTAACTGTTAGGAAGAGAGCCATGGTATAAGGAAAATGAAATCAGTTTGTAAAAGTAGTTGAAAAGAAACTTGATAGAGCTGAAAATTTTGAGCTGTAGGTCCACAGACAATCTCTGATTATCTATTTAGATATAAAATGCCATCAATACCAAGGCAGAGCCAGTGTCCTATATAAAATATCAATAAAAACCCAGATATCTGGAGGAGAATACCCACCAGAGATACACTGACTTTTGTGTGGATCTGGACCAACTGGGTTTTACTACTAGGGTAAAGAGAAGACTCTATGCTTGCCTAGGACTCTCCCAAGGAAAGTAAGAGAAAACCAAGCCTGAACTCTATTGTGTCAACAATATAATGTCTGGCATCAATGAGAATACATATATTTCTGTCTAAATCAGTTCGGGCTGACATAAGAAATTGCCACAGACTGAATGGCTTTAACAGCAAACATTTATTTCTCATAGGTCTGGAGACTGGGAAGTCCAAGATCAAGGTCATGGCAGATCCAATGTTGGGTAAAAGCCTGCATCTTGGTTCACAGATGGCCATCTTCTCATTGAAATCACATGGTTTTTGTGCTCTTCTTATAAAGCACTAACCCCATTCATGAGGGCTCCACTTTCATGACTTAATTACCTTCCAAAGGACCCACCTCCAAATACCATCACATCGGAATTCAACACACAGACTTTTAATTTGGGGGCGGGTGGGACACAAAAAGGACCACTGCTATTAAAGTAGTATAGTATAATGTAGTGTAATTAATATAATATCATATATAATATCATATATAATGTAAGGTCTTTTACTCTCAGCTCTCACAGGGAAACTGAGGCTGCTTAATAACTCACATCCACTCATCGTTTTTTTAAGACTTCTTTGCTTTCTCTGCTTTTCCTTTGTTTTCTTTCATCTCTATTACTCACACATACCCAATAATTACTACTCAGATATTTTGCCTTGCTCAGTAGAAGAGGAGATGTGCTTATCCAAAGCAAAGTTCCATGTGTGTGTGTGTGTGTGTGTGTGTGTGTGTGTGTGTAAGTCAGTCGGTTATTAAAAGGAACTGTTTAATGAAAAAGCTTTGACAATTAGGTGTGGGACTCCCTTAAGCACAAACCAGATTCTTATGGAGAACCTCATCAGTCACCGTTAAATCAGGAAAAGGTGATAACAAGCCAGGAACAGGCCACACACTGCCCACAGCAGCAGGACATAGTAAGGCCCTCCGTTGGACGCTTTTGCTTACACTGACAAAAGGAGTTCTTAGGCAGTTTATGACTTTAGAAGACCACATATTCTTCAGCAATGTACCATGCTTTGGACTGCAATCTCCTCTTGGATACAAGATATTTTTTGGGCACTGGTGGTGCCGTCATTGCATTTTACATTTGGGTAATCAGCCCATTTGCTCCTCTCTGCCCTCCAATGACATTAAACCTGTTTTACTCTTCACAAAACGGTCCTACTGAGGAGTTCCTGATCTAGCTAAAAAAGCGTGCTGGGTATTCACTGAGGAAATGTCTCCATAGTGGGAATGTTGGCACTATTGGATTACAAAAAGTGAAGCAGGTTATACTTTTGAATTTCTCAGTCTTTATTTCCCAAGGCTCCAAAAGCGATTTGTAAACTCTTCTCACCCTTACTGAAACAAAGAATCCTTTATTTATTTAATATCTCATGGGATCAGTGTATGTTCAATAACACTTGTGAAATTTTAGCTTAAGATGGCACCTCCTATAGGTATTTATATTTTAGATTGTCTCTAGATAAAAACAGCAATATTCTATTGTGATAATAATAACATAATGATTATAGCTATCATTGAGAGTCTATTATATACCAGACATTGTTGCTATGGACTGAATGGTATGGGATGAATATTCATGTCCTCCCAAATTCACATGTTGAAACCCTAAACCCGAAGGTGATGGTATTTGGAGGTGGGGCCTTTGGGAGGTCATTTGGGTTAGATGAGTTCATGAGGGTGGGCCCTCACGATGGGATTAATGTCCTTATAAAAATATGAGAGATGCAGTGCCTACCCCTCCCTGTCTTAACCTCCCTCCCTCCTCACCCCCACTCCCCCTTTTTAATCCTTTCAGTCTCTAGTACTTTCTCATAGCAGCCTGAACTAAGACACCATTCTAAGCAGTTTAATCCTCACAATGAAATAGGTAAGAAAACTGAGGCATAAATAACATAGCATACTTGTGTGAAGTCACAGAACTGTTAAGTGGAGAGCCAGGATTCAGAGGCAGGCAGTGTGACATCACATGTTTACAAGCATGATAAATGCTGCGAAGGAGCAGCACATAGGACCTAAGGTTGGGTTCCAAAGACACTGAAATGGAGATATAAGAGTGGGATTTTTGGAGAATGCTCTTGGAACAATATGTGTAAGGGGGTGTGGGAAGCAGGATTGGGAAGAGGAAGACAACAAACAGCTAGGCAGTCAGAGCAGAGCCTTAGCCTATGAGATGGGCAGCACTGGGGCTAGGATGATGCTGAGAAGATGTCCCAAACTGAGGGAAGTGTCGATGTAAAAAATGTCCAAACCTGTAGAGAATTTTTATATGAGTTTATTTGAGCCAAAACTGATGGCGTATTCTGGGGAGCAAGATCTCAAATGCTCCAGAGAATAAGTTTGCAGTGTCTTTCATGCATTTGAAATGAATGAGGGGGCATACAAAAGATTACATGTGGGTGAGAGAAAGCAAGGTGGAGATGATGGGCTCCCTTGAGGGTGGTTACGTCTTAGGAGGAGAGGTCTGAAGGGGAACATTTCAAAGGTATGTTACCTAGATGCACAGAAACAATGGACAGAGCTGGCTTATAGCAAACATAAACCTTTTACTAAAAAGTTACATGCTTGGGGCATGACTACACACCATGACCTGTCAGTTAGGGATTTATGATTTATTCTAGCACTCTTTGTTGTCCACAGAAGGAAGCCTCCACTGATCCATTACTGGCTATGGGCTGTCTCCAAGGATGGGGTGTGATCTTGAGTGGTATAGCAGGGCTCAAGGAAAGACCCAATTGGAAGTCCTCAGCAGCCAGTACTCCCAGCAGGTAGGAGTAATTGGTTTTCTGTTGGTGAAGGGGTGATCTTGGTGGTACACCACAGCATCACCTGCACACAGGGCCCTAACTTGGGAAAATTTACCGAATCAAAGACATTAAGGAAAGGTGTTCTTCAAGAAACACTGACAGATCTTGTATCTAAAGGAAGAGAGGGATTTAACAGGGCAAGAAGAGTAATGAAGCTTTTCAGAAAGAGGAATATTATGTGCAAATAATTCGTGAACGGATTTGGAGAATTGAAATTGAGGAATTAAAAAAGCCAGTGTGACTGACGTAGAAAGCGAGGTGGGTGCCTGGTGTGGAGTGGGACCAGATTATGCAGTGCTTTCAGGCGAAGACGAGGATGTCACTTTGATTCAAAGAACAATGAGAAACTTTTGAACCATTTTAAGTACAGGGCTGACAATATAATCGTGTTTCAAAAGCTTCCTCTGACTCCATGATGGAGACTGATGGAGAGGTTGAAGATGATTTAGGCAGACAGCTAGAGGGCTGTTACTGCCAGCGAGGCCAAGGAGATGTGGTTTGCTTCAACATGCAGCGGGGTGATGGCAGAGATTAAAAGAAGTGCATACATTCAAGAGCTATTTAAAATGAAAACATAGAGCACTCAGTGATTAGATGCAAAGGTAAAGGAGAAGGAGGTGTTGAGGATGACTCCTAGGACCCTACTTTGTGCAACTGGGTGGCTGGATGGGCCTTTTGTTGAGGCAGGGCATTGGAAATGCCCTGCATTTGAATAGTGAGGATTGAGTGCTCCACTGAGGGCAGGTTGATTTATTTCCCCTGTGAGATGAGTGGGACATGTGGACCTGAATTGCACAAACGACGAGGGTTCAGGCACAGATCTGAATATTGTGTGTGCAGTTTATAATTATAGCCACATGCATCAATGAGACCACTGAGAAAGAGTGTATCAAGTGAGAAGAAAAGAGGCCCAAGTAAGTGCCACGGTACTTGGAGACATGCACCAGAGCCTGACAGGTGTGCAAAGGATATAAGGAAAAAAAGATACAGGAGGGAAGCAAGGCAAAAATGTTTTAGGGATAAAGTGAGCATCAGTGTCAAATACTGCTGACAAGTCAAGTAAGACAGAACTGAAGATGTCCACTGGACTGCACTGCACAGATGTCACCAGAGGCCTCAGGAACGGTGCTGTGATGGGGTAATGAGCATGGAAGACATGCTGGACTGGGTTAAGTACAAAGTGGGTCTGAAGAAAGTAAAAACCTTAGTTCACATTTCTCGTTCAAGACAAGTGGATTAAAATGGGGCAAAGCTCTAGGAAGAGAGTGCAAATGAGGAGAAATAGTTCCATTTCTTTTTGGTTTAACGTGAAAAATCTGGACACCTTTAGAAGCCGGTGGGAAGGATCCAAATGCGTGAGAGAGACTGAATGTGGAAGCAAGGACAGGATTCAAAGGCAGGACAAGACACCTCACAGCACAAGCAGAGGGACTAGCTAGCTAAACAGGTGGCTCCTTCAGCGTAACAGGAAAAGCAGACAGGAAGCACAAATTAAAGGAAGCTTGAACATTTGGGATCCAGATGTGAGTGAGCAACCCACCTGATTTTCTACAAGAAGAGAAATGAAGGTGAGGTTGACACCATGAATGCTCATTTAACTTGACTGGATTAAATTGGATTGGACTGGAGAAAACTGAACCGAATAAAATATAATGAATAAGCAGGACACTAAAAATGTGGAGAAGCACCCAGGAAAGAACCAAATTAACTGAACAAAGAAAGATACAAGGAAAGAAGAGTCAGCTCTGAGTTGTTTGTCCTATATCTGCTTGGAGCCCCTCGGCACCACATAAGAAACCAGAGGCTTGGGAGTTCCCTGATGGTGTAGTGGCTTAAGGCTTCGGCGCTGGCGCTGTCAGTGCTGTGGCCTGGGTTCGATTCCCAGTCAGGGAGCTGCCCACATACCAAAAAGAAAAAAAAAAAAAAAAAAAAAAAAAAAAAAAAAAAAAAAAAAAAAAAAAAAAAAGAAAACAGAGGCTGCCTGATAGCTGACACCAACAGTAAGACGAGGATCACAGATTATCTTCCCAAACTGTTGCAAGTTCTATTAAAAACTAAATCAGCATTTCTTAAAGTAGCTAGTTTTGGAATACATGCAATAAATTGTTCTCTAGAGCCTGTTTAAGAATTTGGAAAAAATATAAGGCAATTTAAAAAGTAATACGCTATTTTACTTAGCAGTCTGTCCTATCTAAAAATGCATCCTCCTCTAGCGTTCACCTCTGTCCCCTGCATCTCTGATTTTCATCACTAAGAAACAACACTGCAATGCTTCTCTCCAAATGAATATGTTACTGGTAGGGTCCAGAGTGGGAGAGAACAAGTCGGAAAATACGTGGGAGTTTCTCTGCATTCCTCCTGGTATCTGACTAACACAATTTTTACAATGAAAACCATTTACCTTTACCCAAAAACTTAACACGAGAAAACATGCAATGAGCTTAGGCTCTTAGGAAGAAATAAAATTTACAAAATGCACCAATATTTGTAGTCGAAGTATAACTATTAGCATTAAAATTTTAATATGATATTTAATTTAATATTAATTTCATTTTATGACTATAATCATCCTATTTCTCAATAATAACACTATTTCCAATTAAATACTGATTCATCATTTAGATTATTTGTTATATATTTGTGACTTCTGAAAAATTGAATAGAATGATTGTTTTCAAATTTCTATAGAAACTTTTAAAAGACCCTTGGAACTCATTTTATTTTCATCCAGAGTAACCCCGAACAATGTTTAAATAAAATATCTAACAGATGTCACCCCAATAAGTCTAACAATAAAAATGAATTAAAAAAAATAAAACAAAATATCTAAGTTGTGTCCACTAAACATTGTGTTGTAAATATTTTGAGTACAGAAGAAATTATAGATTACAACGTTAAACAGCAACAAGCAGGATAAATATAATGGATTGAACACAAAGGAACACTTGAACCCCTTTCCAAATCCATTAAAATGAGAGTAAAGATATTTTTAGACACTGAGACACAAGAACTAAGAGAATGAGAAAAGGCAAAAAGAACAACCAAATTTTGGAAGCCGGGAAACAGAATTCCATTTGCATTACCCAGACGTTATTAACAGACAAAGGCAGGAGAAGAAGACATTCTTTGGTGGCTTGAGTGTAGGAGGGAAGAGGGAAGGAAAGAAACCGAGTCAGGACTGGCGGTTAAGAAGAGCAAGTCCCAAGGCGAGGGACATAGGGAACAGAGATGTGTGCCAGAAAACAAGAATACAACTAGGTGACTTGGGAATATGGAATACTTAGCCCTATATTTCCATTATTTTTTGAGTTAAATTGGCCCCTGAAGGCCCACCACCATTTTTAGCATTTGTTTCCATAGGAAAATGTGTTTCCCATTAAAGCAATCTATTAATGATCCCATACTCTGAAAGCTCACATTTGTAACATCACAAAGCCCAGTCATTCATCAGCCAGACTGCTAAAGTTCACTCCTACAGATAACCAGGTTTTCATAAATCAGGGTTAAATCAGACTGGCAAAGAGGGCTCATAAGTCTTCACCATATCTCTCCCTGTTTAGCACCTTCTTGCTGCCAGCTTTCGAATACATTGCTATTGCTTTTCTCATTCATGGCTTATCTCCCTGAGTAGGTTATAAGCACAGTGACGGCCAAGGACCATGACTCACACTCCCCTAGATGTTACCTTAGAACAGGTCTGGCATCTCACAGGTTATCTCTTCACAGAGGGTTTAATTTCTAATGGGGTTCATTTCATGAGTTCACATCATACCGTGGAGCAAACCCAGAGTTCCTTGTGGTTTCCCCTCAAAGTGCTCAGCCACATACACGGCATGTTAGCAGTGTCCTAAAGGCAAAGAAACCTTGGTTGCCTCAACTCCAGAACTTGTCCTTGCTCAAAAACCTGGGGCCACACTGGAACCACACTGCAGAGACTAGATCAGAGCCTCTTCATGGCCTAGAAAAGCACGAAAGCCAAATAAACCATAGCACAGGGTAGTAAGTTTGGAAATGCCAGCAATTAGGCAGTGCAGTCTAGGAGATAACTGAAGTTAAGAGGGGAGTAAGAATTACTGTCATTTTTCTAGGGAGGATTAGTGGTGGACTCCTGGATTTCAAGAATCCAGATAGATTAAGGGAAGAGCACTAACTATGCAGGGAGTCTGAGGGTCCATTGTCTCACCTGCACCAAGAAGAGCCTTTGAGAATCTGGACGTGTGGGAAGCTGTCAGTGAGTGCCCAGAATTCCCTGTCAGAAGTTCTGCAGGGACACAGTGAGGGATAGTCCATCAGTTCTCACTTCCTCTGTCCTCATAGCTTTGATTTTTAGTGCTCAGCAAGTTGTCCTCCTCTGTGCTTTGCTCACTGCTTCATGTGCTCTCAATCCTGTTTATGTTTTATTTTACTCACTGGGTATTTGGCGCCAGTTTTTGCCTTAGACTTATCACGGTTGCCAGCTAGTGACTGAAACTACTGTAGATAAGGAAAGGAGAATGATCTGGCAGGAACATTATGGGGTGACGATGCCAAGAACAGCAGAGGATGAGGAACCTAGCAATTACACTGTTTGAGAAATCCATCCGCTGGTATCTGAGGAGATCGGTAGATTTACAGCCTCCTGGTGACTTTAAAAGAACACACCACATATTTAAAAATCAAAGTACATGCTTTAGAGCATGAACTTTTCACTGAATTAAGTGAAGGCACTGCACACATAGAAAAGTCAGGCTAGGACAGACTCGCATGCCAACAATTCGGAATGAGAGGAGTGGGGCCTTGGTACATGGTCCTCCGGACTCGCAGTGGTGGTGGAATGATCCAGCACTACTCATCCGGTGGGAGAAAGGCAGGGTAAGGCACAGGGTGCTTTCAGAACTGAGTTCAGAAAATTTATAAAGATACATTAGATAATTTCAATGATGAAGCATCAACAAGATTACTTATGTCTGACTTGGGAGCATTTGTGGAAGATTTAGGGATATTCTATACACTTCTAGAATAGTTGCCAAGAACATAACTTAAAGCCCAAATCTTGAGTATTGTGAAAAAGAAGTATTATTTCAAGTTGAATTGCAACTAAAAGTTATTATAGCTGGAGTATATATTTTTGCACTCAGAGCCAATTCTGTATGAGAGACATCGAATCCTAGACAGCATTACAAAAAATGATGATGGTCCCTTTCCAAAATTTTTTCATGCACTACTCTTTCCCACCTCCCTTGTTTTCTCACCCTGACCATGCATGAATTTACTGAGACAGAAATGTCCAATCGATTAGAAATGCCCCCAGATCACCTGGAAACAAAGTGGCTCAGAGCACCACCGGAAAGCAGAGCCGACGTAGTCACAAATCACCTGCGTGGCTCGGGATCTATGCTGCAGCTGAAGCACCCTCTTCTACTGGAACTGGGGTGCAGAAGCACAGACTTCCTGCTGGGGGAAGGGAGGGCTCCGGGCACTTCCTCCGGCCCAAGGCCACCTGAAGGAATAGCAATAGGTCGACCTCGGGATCCAAACATGTGACTTTTTGAATGAATTTATGAATGGTCGAAGAAACTAGGTACTGTCTGGTAGAGGGAGAGATCAGTGGAAAACATGAAAATTGTCTTCAATATTTGAAGGATCACCAGGTTGAAAAGGATGAATATTTGTTTGGAGCTTCTCCCCAGAGAAGAACTAGGATGAACTAAGGGAAGAATTCAAGGACACAAACTCGAGGTCCACAAAATAAATTCATTTCTAACAACTTCAGATGCAAGAAAATTTTGTTAAAAGGTCAAAGTTTTCCTGAAAAAGACAATCCAGAGCAAAGAGACTACTAGAAAAAGCATATTCTCCACACGAACAGTCACCTCACCTTGTCAGTACCTGGAAAACATAAAATGATGAATATCTTTTTATAAACATATCACTTATAAATGTTAAAGACAAACATCCCCTTAAAATACAGACGTGCACTCCTTGGTGGTTGTTTTCCCCCCAAATAAACAAGTGAGTCTCAAAGAAGAGGAACTCAGACAGAAGCTATTTGTATAAGCATTGATCAATTATGAAATCCCACAACAGGATAATAAGTGAAAAACTGAATTCCAATGAGTAACAAATATGTCATCAGCCACTTTGATGACAAATTCAGGGTAAATACATTAAGCAATATGAAAGAGCCCAAAGAAAGACTCTGACACATGTGGATGTCCCTGCTGGCACACACATTCTTCAGAACTCTCTGAAGACCTATTTCTCCACAACTAGGTTAAGTATCATCGACAGGTGTATTTCAGAAGTATGGTAAAGGCGCTGAGATTTACAAAAAAACACAGTGGGGCTTATTCCTTATGTCACCGTGGAGCTGTGATCTATTCCAAGGGCAGACACTCGCTCTAATCATTTGAAACAAAGGAATAGAATCATTCATCCAACTAATCAATATGAATTCTCTGGTCCAGAAAAGATGTATAAATCAACAACTGCTCCACGGTAAGTTTTCACACCTACCCCATCTCCTAACCAAAGGAAGAGGAAACAGGAAACCTGTGTCAGCAGGAAAACCCCCTGGGCTTTTATACCATAGACACGGCCACTGGGCTGCAAATTCTCCAGCTGTGCTTAGGTCAGTGTTGCTGAGGGGAGTTTGTGGTGGCGTGGGTTTTTAGTACTTTTTGCCTAACCACAGTTTGGGGTATTACAGAAGATGCTGTTGTTTGTGAGGAAATGTGGGAGAAAAGAAAAATCATACCAAGTTGGCCCTTGCCCATCTAGCGAGATGCCCATTCACTTAAGGGAAATTCTTGGCCTGGCTTGTATCTTATTCCAACTGTTTAAAGTTGACCAGTCGCTATATTTTTGATGGACACCAAACAGATCAGATGGAGTACTAAAATGCTTCTCTCTTCCCCATTAAGGCTTGCCCCCATCCCTCGGAGCCAGTCAATGAACTCATTGTTATGGTAACTCTGCCCACTCAAGAGCATGATGTGGCTTGACATGCTGCCTGCCCCCGTCTTTGCTGGGTGTGTGCATACTCATCCATCATGCACTCTCTGAGGAGTAGCCTGCCTACTCCTCAGTCATAGCAGTGACCCTTGGGATGTATTTGAAGTTATAATAATGTCCTGTGCTGGCTCACCAGGCCGTGGACTTGATACATGCAGGCTTTCACCCTTCTGATGGACCCTGAGAATGAGATACCCAAATCATGCTGCGAGGAAAGGCTCATTGCCCCAGCTGCTGGGAGTGCTGTCAACCTTCAGCAACTACCTCAGCTACAGAGCTGCCTTGCCCAAGGGCATGCCCCTTACTAGGGTGGTCTGTATCTAACAGCTGATAGATGTGGATGGAGGTTTAGCATCCTGGCCCTCCAGGCCCAATTTGGGACAGTTCTGAATGGCCATTCCAGCTCCAAAGCCCCCCATGGGTTCAAGTGGGAGTGTTATTGGGCCTGGACTGCAGCTCAAATTCTCCAACTGCGAATTTTCCCCTCCCTTCGAAAAGTGTTGACCCCTAGGTCTCTCCTTATTAAGCATCCTGCTTACTGAACTCTTATCTCAGAGTCTTTTTTACCAAAAACTCAATTTGAGAAAATCCCTGTATTCATCTCATCGCCCTGAAGTCTCTAGCCAGTGGTGGACTGGAAAAAGCTGACAAACGGCTCTTGGGCAGGGGAGCCCTGCTCTGTACCATCTGTGGGTGTCTGCGGTGTAAATACTCCCACCATAGCTGTTATCAAGCTACGGTTTATCAACCAACTCACAAAATCCCTGAAAATTTAACTACTGTTTCTCACAAATGAGCTAGCTTAAGTACAAATGAGCTAGCTTAAGTACCTCACGGTTTTTAATCTGCAGTAGATGCATAGTAAATTTCTGCCAAATTGAAGAATTTTTAACTGTCAAGTTCTTCATTCTTAGTGTTTCACTTAATTCTCATGGCAACCTTGTGATGTTATATTTTCCATCTGACGGGTGAGAAAACAGAATTTCTGAAACAGAAGTAAGTTGTTCCACCAAACAGAAAGACTGGCCTGCACTGCCAGGACTGGGCAAAGATATAAAATAAAGCTTTTGAACTGTGTTAGCATCCTACTTATTCAACCATCTATTAATTCAAAGAATTATTGAATGTTCCTTATTTTAGCTGAGCCTTCAAAGATTACTAGGATTTAGCCCATCTGACAGTGGGGGCAAGTGTTCCAAAGTCACAACAGTAAGAAACTGGTGGGGTATGTGGACAAAGCAAGCCACTGTTAAGACTAACACATGGGCTGCATGGGGAACTGGGGGAGGATGAGGCTGGGAGAGAGAGAGAGAGGGTGGTCAGGTCCAGACCCCGCCTTTCCACCATGAGTTCATTGTCTGGGATCAACATTTAACTGTTGGATTTGTTGGATTAATCATTTAATTCTGTGTAAGTATGCAGGTGGTCAATTATGTTGCTGTTATTTCAAGGGTACAGGGAATGCTCGTGACCTCCAATTAACATCCCTATAATGTTAGAAGTTTTGACATTAGAGAAAGAAAGAGAGCAAGAAGACCTAAACCCATAGTGGCTATCATACTCCTTCAAATTGT
This sequence comes from Lyroderma lyra, assembly GCA_004026885.1. Taxonomy (NCBI): domain Eukaryota; kingdom Metazoa; phylum Chordata; class Mammalia; order Chiroptera; family Megadermatidae; genus Lyroderma; species Lyroderma lyra. Next base: position 117,894 of record PVJL010003040.1, on the reverse strand, counting down.
AACTCATGATGCCAGCAGGTCATCAAATCAACGTAGTGTTAACCAGCATTTTAAAATAAAAGAGTAGAAAATATCAGAAGGCATCAAATAATGGTTTTATGGAGATTTCATTTATTTGGATTTACAGGCACACACACAAATATATATACGTATGCATTCGCACACTGGGAAATGAGCTGAGAGGCACAAGGACATTAGCCACGGGGAGGCCACACACCGATTCTCATCACTACTCCTTAATTGCATTACGACCCAGAGTGAAAACCTGTGGGTGTGGATACTCAGGGTCCTCACATCTAGCTTGATAGATTGTTTTGAAGAGTAAAGAAATTCATACAGAGCCTGGAACTGAATAGTTACTCGGGAAATGGTGATGATGTTTTATGGAAATCACCCATTATATAAGAAGAAACAGCCTTTTATATTCTAAAAATTTTAGCTGATGCAAGACACGGTGCTGAAGAGAAAGGAGAACATCACGACAAACTGTACTCAGGAGGTTTTCTTACTGAGCATGAAAGACATCATAAGGTTGGCAAGAAGGCAATTCAATGGCACTGCCAACACAATGCAGGATTTTGCCCACAGACACTAACTTAGGTGGTAAAAGCCCCATCTAAGGGACCGCTCCAGGCTTACTCCGAGTATGCTCCTCACCACCATCTTCCCCATAGCTTTCCCATTAAAAAAATAAAAAATTTAGATATTTGGGAGAAATGTTCCATTTCTACCTTCAGGATTACAGAGAAACAAACAAACAAACAAACAAAAAAACCATGCCATCAGGTGTCATCAGGGTGGGTTTTCAGGAAGGTTTCTGTGAAGATTGTTTCCAAATACTTCAAAGAACTGTGTCACCAGCAGAGGCTTTTAACTTTGGGAAACTATCAAAGTTTTAACTTTGGGGAAACTAGCATTTCTTGTTGTAACATTAGATCAAATCAAAGCCTAATCAGGGAAAGAGAAAGAGGGAAAGAGAACTTTATAGGATCGTGAGCATCAAGACTATTTTTTTTTAATGTAGATAATTTAAAATTCTTAAAAAGAATTTTAAGAAAATTCTTAAAAATAGAAAAAATAGGAAATAATCGAAAATATGGAAAACTTCAGGAAATATAGAAGCCTTTGGTGTACAGAGGGGAAAGAAATGTGTAATAGGCAAGTAATCTCTAATTTAAAAATTGTAGTTAAATATTAAGTACAAAATTTGGTATAATTTGCTTTAAAAAGGAAACATACACTAGAAAATGTTTTACTTATTTTTTCATTCCTTATCTGTCACTGGGTCTATCTTTCTTAAACTAGAGGAAAATGTTTATAGACATATTTCATGGCAAAATGACCGAACACCATTTGCTCATCTAGGGACTGACCCCACATAGCATTTTTTTCAGTAAAATTGAAAAACTTGGGTGAGGGATCAATTGACCAGGGAAGAAAGAATTAAATGATCCTTGCCCTTAAATGTATTCTCCAGGATCTCATGGGGTGAGTGTTACTACATGTGGGGGCAGCTCTAATTACAAGAGGTAACTGCAGGTGTGGCAGTTGCCGAGCTCAGATGATAAATTACAGGGAGAGACAAGGACACCCTGTGGGAAACACTAATGCTTCCATCTCCATGACATCGCAAGGAAATGTCAAATCTAAAAAGTAAGCCCGGGGAAAAGCACACTTGCTAACAGGAGCTACTTAATCCATCTGTAGTGTAGTTTTAATCAGTAAATGTACTGTAGATTAATACCCACATCTATACTTATCTGTTAGCAGTAAGTAAAAATCTCTAAGATCAGAGAGTGAATAAGGTGTAGTGATATAGGCCAGGGAAAGCATCTTTCTTAAATACTATATAACTTCAGGGTGTATGAGGGCTGTCTAGAAAAAATCCAGTCATTGTCCGTGTAACGTCATTATATTACATGGCTGGGTACTTTCCAAACAGCCCTCGAATTTCAGAACTCAGACTTACTCATGAAGTCTATATCCTATAATTCTTTATGACTAATGAATGCTCATTGCTAGTAATTTCTAATTTCATTAGTCTTTAAGACATGTTAAAATCACCTGAAGAGCTATAAAAATACTGCTTCTGAGTTGGGTTCTGCTCTCAAAGATGATTCAGTTGGCCTAGGCAGCAGCCTCGGAATCAGGATTTTTGAAAGCTGTCAAGGTCATTCTAATGTACAGTCAAGGAATAGGACAACCACTTTAAGGGCACAGGGCACTTAAGATGTAGCTGATCTTTTCCCTTAAACCTCACTGATTCAGGTAGCACATTTTGCTGTGGTTCTCCCTCATTCAGTCATTCATTTGCAGTTATTTCTATAAGAGGTGTCTTACAATTGCTCCCAGCTATGAAGCAGTGTCTAATGTTTCACCTTCTCTGGTTCCAGTGATGCCTCACCCTTGAGAAACTGCCCCATAGTCCTGGTGAGGGCTCCTGTTGAAATCCTCCCTCCTAGAAAAGTCATACTCTGCCAAATGCCTGTCCTCAAGGCCCCCGTAACTGTGCAAAGCCTTCCATGAATTGTCAGCACAGTCTCCAGGTCCTCGTACACAATACTCCACAAAGATTTTGTTTCAAAACAGTGTTTGAGTCCATGAGACAAGCTGGTATTCAAATATTCAGGAAAAATCCCATGATGTTCCCAAATCCCACCTCATTATCCTCCAAACCTATTTGAAAGCAGAGCCTGTTTTTCATTGTCAAGTTCCTTTCCATTTTGATGAATCCCCAGTTAACTCTTGTCTTCTCAACTTCTCATTTCTCTTTATTCTTCCTACCTATTTTATGGGGATATATAGCCCTTATTTTCCAATCTCAAGTGCAATTCTACTTCAGTAAATTTATCCTACAGAAATGCACATGCTTTTGTATAATATTATGTGAGGACTGCCTAGAAAAAAAAATCCAGCCATAAGTGCCTCTATTTTCCATATTACATGGCTGGATACTTTCCAGACAGCCCTCCTATATTCAAGGATGCACATATGCAACATTATCGGCACTAGCAAATAATCAGCAAACACCTGAGCATCTCTCAGTAAGGCAATGGTTAATAAATCAAAGGTGTTCCCATCAACTGCAATATTAATAACACTAAAAAGAATGAGGTATATCTGTTTATATGTACATAGGAAATCTGATATTTTTGAGTAAAAAGAAAGCAAGTAACAGAATATGTATAGTACACCCCATCATGTAAAAAATTACTTGTTACATAAAAATAAACACACACATACATGTGTACACACACACACACACACACACACACACACACATCACAGAAAAAGAGGTCTAGAAGAAGCCTCCAAGCTATAATCAGTAGAGATTAGATGTAGGGAGGACTATACAATTGACAGTGGAGTGGGATAAAGGAAAACTTACACTTCTACCTTAATCATTTCTAACATTCCTGTATTCTTTACATATATTTACAAATTATTTTTGGAATTGTTTTTAAATTAAATGAGAAAACTACCCACCAGACATAGTAATTATCAGGTCACTGATAAACTTGGCAAGATCTTCAGTGAAATGATGGGCATGGAGGTCAGATGACAATAGGTGATGGGGAGATCTTCTCCACACTTTTACACCATTTTATTATAATAAATCTATTGTCACATACCCAAAGGAAGAGCCAGGTTTTATGGAATCTGAAGCTTATATAATTTGGAAATCTCTCTTTTAAAAAAGAACAGAAAACTGTTAATACAAAATTACATTAGAATAAGAAATCATAAATATTAATATCAAAAAAATTAGAAAATACGCAGAAAAAAATCATAATTTTTTAGATTCCCTAAAACACCCTCACTAATAATTTTCCAAATATTAGCATCTGACTCTGGATAGATCATGCTTTTCTTTCCTATTATTTATGGTGCCCAGAGCCACAGAATGCGGTTCCCTATGACCACAGTTTCTGCCCCTGTGTTTTCACATCATGGTGCAAGGTGGGTCAGCAGGGTGGGTGGGAAGAACATTCCCGGAAGACATTCCTATATTGGTATGACTACCAACAATTTCATTATAAATAGAAGTGACTGCAGACCACACAATATACTTGATGTCTGATATTAACCCTAACCGTATGTATCTGTGAATCAATTTCTCTTTAACTGGAATCTCGAAGTGCCCATGACCTTTCCAATAGTCTCTAACAGGAACAGAAATATGGCAGTGAGACCAACCTGTGTGTGTGTGTGTGTGTGTGTGTGTGAGAGAGAGAGAGAGAGAGAGAGAGAGAGAGAGAGAGAGAGAGAGATTGATCAAGAATAATCCTGAGAATAATAATGATGGGGGAACTATCAGGAACATATGTGGAAGACTTTGAAATGAGCAAAAATGGTAACAGGACAACAAGACATTTTGCCTATTGTACCTTTCCAGGTAATCGAGTGTGAAAATAACCCACATGTACTGGTTGTATCACAACTCTCTTCTAGTGGTTTAGCAGCTGAGCTATTTCAAGATTCCACATTCCAACTGTCTCACCTCTATTAAGAGCTGATGACATCACTCTCTGCTCAAAAACTTCTGGTAACTCTTAACTGCTCTAGAATGCAGTCCTGATTCCAAAGCTTGACACTCAAGGCTTTTATAATTTGGTCCTGGACCAAATTGCACATCTCCCCATTCACCCACAGGGTGTCCCTACTGCACCCATACCCTTTTATCTACCTGAGAGATTATTTGTCTACCTGAGAGATTATTCTCCAGACAAAAATGCTCTTCTGTATCCTACTGACTTTCTAGAATATTTGTCCTTTCCTCTTCTTCCATTCAGTAAAAACCTTACTTACCCTACAAAATTTAACTCAAATACTGCCATCGAGGTAAAACATAGCTCTTTCTTTCTCATTGGAATTCATTACTTCCTCTTCAGTTTCCACAGGCATTTTGCATAGAACTCTCTGATTACACATAACGTAACACGCAGCATTGTCAGGCTTTGCAATTGTAATTGTACCCATGTGGACGCTATGGGACCTGAGTGATCCTGTTCTCTGGTCCGTGTGCATGGAGCAAGTGATCAATAAACCTTCATAGACTTGAATTATTAGGCTGGATAATTGCAAAACTATGTCACTGAAAGTCAGTCTTGCTAGAAAGCCTGTGAAATGCCAAATGTGGCCTTTACTAAAGGTTGTATGAGAGAATTACTAAGCATTTATTGTACCCCAGTGTTAAAAGCTATTGGGGGTGGGTATTAAAATCCTGACTATCATACAAATATAAAATGAACACTTGCGAAAGATTTTATTTAACTCATTAACTAGTAATGGAACCAGTAAGAAAGTAAAATCTGTTCAAAGAATTCTGAAAAGATATGCATGTACAGGCAATCAGGAATACTGAAACAAACTTACAAATAGATATAAAAAGTGAATCGCCACAAGGCAGCAATCAATTGTATGGCACCCAGCAAAGTTTATTTACATTTTTTGTGAACAATAATCATTTGCATCACTATCAGTTTTCAACAATTTACAGGATTAGAAAATAGCTCAAAGCCAGTGAAAGACACAGATAACCTGGAAGGGTACACTAGAAAGGACATCCATTTATCATTCTTGCTCATTTCAAAGTCTTTCACGTTTCCTAACAGCCTCCTTCCCATGATTATAATAATTTCAAAGATTATTCTTGCTCACAAAAAAAAAAAAAGGCAAGTCTCATTAAGACTGGTCTAGCAGCTTACTACATTTTAATCGCCTCTTTACTTGTCCATCACCTCCATTAAAATGTCAACTTCCCAAAGAAAAAGAACAAACTTCTTCATTTTAAATATTAATACTTGCTTCAATAAATTAACATTTTCTTTGTTTTTATGATAATATTTGGTCAAGTAAAGCCATCACAGTGTTTTCTTTTTCCCTCAAGTAGAATATTTGAGAACTGCAGAAGAAAATGATATTCTTTTTACCAAGTATGTCTTTATCTTGAAAAATGAGCTCTTCAGTATTAGGGAGTAAGACCTAGCTTGCTGCACTGTTAATATCAATGTGCTCGAGTACCAAAGAGCACGTTACAGCTCTGATATGCTTGCTGAAAGTTAGAAACGCCACACAACTAAATTCAGCTTTAGCATTTGGTCTAAAGAATTTCAACCATATTACTACCACTGCTTTTGAAATCTATTAGCAGTGTCCTGTTTATGAAGAGACCAATATAAAAGACCCCTTAAGAGATGCTCACTGAGTTTCTATAAAAAGTTTTAACATACAGATAGACTTTATATTTTTTTTTAAAATGTTATGTGTAATTATAGCAGAAAACACTGGAAAACATTTAAATGCCCAATCACAGAGATACAGTTTTTGGAAAAGGTGATTTATTAATAACTATATGGTCATGCAGTTACTTTTAAACAGCATTTTTTAAAACTACATTCCCAAAAGGAAAATACATGAAATGAAAGAGAACATAAAAATTTATACCTACTTAGAGAATATATAATAATTGGAACAAGGCTTGAACAATAATTATACTTACTGAAAAGGACTGGATTATAGGACATTTTCTATTTTTGACATTTCCTTTGTGTTGTTACATCAATGTGTTAACACATTTTTTAAAAAGGAAGGAAGGAAGGAAGAAATGGTATTCTATAAAGTCTCTTCAGTAGCCTGCAATTTGGGTCCTTGTAATAAAGTAAAGGGTTTCATTATGCTTTGTTTTGCTAACAGACATCTGATGTCCTTCTCCTGGTGTGATTTTCATTACAGCTATTTTCAAAGTGCTTGAATTGGGATTTCTTACTTAATAAAAAGGCCTCTTGTTCTTTTAGTCACTAACACAGGGCCTGAAATGCAGAATTCATCACTTTGTTGAGTCCTTTCAGGATCGGGCCACCATGACCTTAAAAGTCTTGATCAAAAAAGGAAAACTTCAACTTTAATACCACCATTCAAACAAAGGCTCTGGGATGCATCATCAGCCCTCCAAGCCTATGCATTTCTCAGGGCACAGGACCTAAACAGACTGACACGACGTGGCTGAGCCTGGTTACCAGTGACCTTCCTAGATCGAAGTCTTGTCCACCTGACTTACTCATGAAAGTGGGCAAGTGCCAGGAAACGAGCTCTGGGGCAGGGCTGCATTCTTATTATTATAAGATCACCTTAATGGAAAATATCCCATTGGTCAAATGACATTTTGCGGTAAAATGAACACCCACAAATATTCTGTGAAATAAATATACACCCATGTTATACATCCACAATACATTCTGGAAGAAGCACATACATATAATGCAATAAATAATGGTTCGTGTGTACAAATTTCCTTGGTGGTTTTTAAATGCAAATGTTCATTCCTTCACTTCCTCTCAAGTTCCAGATAAAAAGCTAAACCAAACTTACTGTCTGAATGGAAAAACATATATGTTGGGATGCTTCTGAATCTGTCATTTATTGCATACTTATATGCAATAAATACTGTGTATCATGTGCATAAAATATCATATTAATGATATGGAGTCTGGTAACTCATGTTTTAGAAGGTGTTGTATTCACCCCCTCAGAGGTGGATCAATGCTCTCAACCAAAATTTGGTTCAGATGCCGAGACTCGTGACAGTACCGTCACCAGAAGGTGTGGACAGATTCACTGCTCACATAATGAAGTTCTGTGTAGAGAGCTTGGTGGGCTCTCCCAGCACCACCAAGAATGCCTTACGAGAACAGAGAAAAATGGCCGGCTTGGAATTTTGTGTTGGCTACAGGGTAGGGATGGGGTGAGGACTACCACGCGTTGACCCGGGCTTCCATCATTTAAATCTCATGCTGGTGCCAGAGGAGAAAGAACCTGGGTTTCCTCGCCATCCTTCCCAAATGTGGGGCAAAGGGGGAAAGAAAGAGGAGGGATGGGGCTTAAAAGCTGTCAGCAGTCCAACATCAAAAAATGGAGTCAGCCTCTTTATTAGAAGGAGATAAAGAGAAGAGAATTCAAAATTAGTATTATATACATATCTATCCCCTTATTGTTTCCATTAGATCTATCGCCTCCCAAACTGTGCCCTTTAAAGACAACTTCCCTCTTCAAATTGTAAGTTGGAATTTACAACCTAGTATGGAAAACAATAAGGAAACCAATAATTACAATTACAGGGAAAGAGCACAAGTAGATATAGGCATAATTAACGAATGGGGACAGATGAGAGGAATGTATTAGTAGGACTGGGGAAGTCAAGACCAGAATTATGTTGTGAAGGAGAACTGGAAGGCAGTAAGGAAGATAAGGCATTTTTGACCAAGAAAACAGAATGTTCTAAGGCCTAGGAGAAAGAGCCACTGAGCTAACATCCCAGAGATCAGGTGTGGATGTGGTATAAAAAAGAGTACTGAGAAATGAGGCTGGAAGTTTCCATCTAAGTCAGGAACAACTTCAAGAACAATACCCTAGACAGGGGTGGCATGAAAGGATTTTAAGTAAGAAAGCAACAAGATTACATACGCGTGTTAGAAAAACCACCTGGCAGCCAACTGAGGGATGGATGAAGTGGAAACCAGACTAGAAGCCAGGACACTTAACGAGAAGAGTTTACATTGATACAACAGAAGATGAGAAAATGAGCAGATTCATGGGCAGCGGGGAGGGTGAAGAGGTGAGAAGAGAGGTTTTAAAGAGGCAGCTGCTTCAGGACTCAGAGGCTGATTCCCTGACTGGGAGGGGAGGCGGGTGCAGAGTCATTCACGTGCAGAGACAACTAAGAGTGACTTCTCGCCTTCTGACTTGGATGAGTAGGCAGGAAAAAAACGTTTTTACACAAGAAGGTGAGTGTGAGTTGTCTTCCGGGTGACATAAAAAATATATAAAGAGAGGTAATGAGAGTGAAGTTGGAGACACCAAACCGGTCTGGAAGAAGACAGGATGAGGCCCCTTCTCCTTCTAAAAGTACAAATAGATGAAAGTTACATCTCACGACACCTCACAAAATAAAAACATTGATCCTTAGGCTAGTGATATATTTAAGAGGCTTTGCATGAGTAACAAAATAAAACTTAGAGTCAAGTACATCCATAGTATTTCATAAGTGTTTATGTTAGGAATCAGCTCATATACTTGTCTTTCCTTAAAATAATTTTCACATAGGCTTAGTGATGTCAACCCTGGAAGAATACACAAAATAATGTCAGAAAAATAAAAGTTTGAACCATACACCATTATTAGTTGCTGCTTAATTGAAAAAGCAACAAAAATAGAGTCAAAATTGCAAATAGTATTGAAGGGTATATAAGGAGAAGTAGGTCACCTTCTCAGTCCAGAATCCCAAGTCTCCTCTCTAAAGATAATGACGACTGCTAGCCTCTTGTTTGTTTTTCCAGAAATCTGAATGGCTTTGCTGTGAACACAGCAACCAGCTTTCCTCCTCATCTTTCACAAGGATTCACCCGTCAAAAGTCTAGTTTCCAGTTTCAACACTCACAGAGCCATTAAGCAGCTGAGGAATAAATAGACAAAGTAACCGATGGCCCCTAGACCTGGTTGAGTCAGTTTTCACAAGTGGAGCAGTTTATTACTAGCTCAGTTTCTTCCATCAGGCGTGTGGCTCCAGGTAGCCACCTGTCTCTCAACAGAGCCCTGAAAATTTTCTTGCCTTGGTAACATAACTCAGAATAATCTAAAAACTGTAAAAGGGACACTTAAATAGAGCCATTCTCCTCCTTAACGGGGGGGGGGGGGGGGGGGGGGGGGGGGGGGGGGGGGTAAGATAGTTGCCAGGAGAGAAAAATACTTCAGAAAGTATTTTTGTTTAGTTACTTCTATTTTGTAAACAAAAGATGCAAGGATATATACATCATGACCATAAAACATTTCAATCCTGAAACGTCTTATTGTTATCCTATGGTCCTTTCAAATATGGGATGCTTGGATAAAGCAAAAGTTTTTTAGGCATCTTTTTCCTGATTATAATAGATTTTTTCTACATTTAGTGTAGAAAATATAAAAATTCAGAAGAAGAGAAAAAAAAATTAAAATAGTCATGATGTCACCATCCAAAGATAACCATTGTTACTATCTGTCTAGCTGAATTCCCTCTATGTACATTAGAGCTGTGCTTAAGGTCTTCCTAAGTTTTTTTTCCCCTATATACTAAATTTCCTCTGACTAAAATCAAAAGAGATAACTCATTACAATGGGCTCTTTGTGTCCTTGTCCCCAAGCAGGGAGCCAGCTGCTTTGGCAGGTGTGGGACTGATGTGGAGTTCCACCACAGCAGGTGTTTAATACAGTCAGTCTCTCCTGTACCTTCTATCTCTTCCAGCGGTGCCCTGAGCAACAGAAATTATTCAGAAAACCCCCTCTGTAGAAGGGAGAGATAAAACAAGAATGACTTGCACCTGTGAGGAAGATGTTTTGTTCAAGAGTCCCCTTAAATTGTGGTTAAGATAGATGTGCTTAGAGCACTATTGGTTCAGTTTTAGCATTGGGAGAAAGCTCAGAAGTAACTAGGGAAGGTGATCTGTGCTTATTTGTTTAATGTCATGCAGGATTGAGCTTCCCCAGCTTCTAGACTGTATCTAATTTTTTTCCAGCAGTTTAATAAAAGGGGAGGGGGAGGGCATACACAGCCTGATGTTGTTAGAAATCTTCCAGCCATAATTTTATATTCCACAACTTAAAGCTACTTTTAAAATACAGTTTCTAATGGAAGTAGAGTATTTATCACTGCCTTGAAGGATACCAAACACCATTCCAATATACTCTGGTGCAACTGAGGATGAATGGAGTATGACTTAATATAGGAAAAATGCAAGTTACACGATTAGCCTAGAACACAACACCAAATACTCTAATTAAATTATATTCTTATACTTTAAATAAAGTCAGTAGATTTGTGTTGCATCAGCAGACACTGCCGTATTGCTCTTTTGTACAAAAGTATTAAATGACATTAATGTTATTGAACATTAGGTAAAAATAAATGTAGATGCCAATAAGAATAGCAAACATGAAAGAAAAATTGTGCTAAGGACACTGTTCAGTGCAGCAAACTAAGCAACAACATATTTTCCATCTAAAATTAGGTGTTGCATATAGTCTCAAAATAAAAAAAACATCTTTGGTAATCATATGAGGGCTGTCTGGAAAGTATCCAGCCATGTAATAGGAAAAATAGAGGCATTTATGGCTGGATTTTTTCCAGCCTTTGTATACTATACTATACTATTTTTAAAATCCTAAGACAGATGTCAAGAAAGTTGATTTTACTACCATCTTCCATAATTTAGGCTAATGTTAAGAAATCTTTAATGACAATAAACTTTTCTGCAAATGTAAAATTAATTCACCATTTTGGGTGTTTTTGGTTTTATGTTGCATCTTGGCTCAAGTCAAAGGAAAAAGAGAAGACTAGAGAGTAACATAAAATGGTCCACCCAATTAATTAAGGCCTTTAAAAAAAACTAATTTAGGCATAACATCTGGACTACTATTACATCTACTGCCCTAACAAGGTAAACTGAATAGGGTGCCAGGTCTCGCTGGCCAGGCACCACTTCCCACACCTAAATCCTTTAACCAATGGGCACTTTAACCTGGGTCCTTTGTGTATCTCTTGGTATCTTTCAGACTGTACATTCTGTCTTCCACCAAAGACCATCATGGCTTAATAAGGAAGGTAAACAGGTGAAATCTAATGGATTCATATTGTTGTCAACTAACTGCATCAGAGAGGTGATTCATATTCGAATTTACAATTCTCAGAATCCCTAAGGTTTTTCTAATTTGGCTCCTGAAATCGACATCTTCCTTAATCCGCCACATCCTCACTTGCTCCTTGGGATTAATTTAAGTGCATTTTTTAAAAAGTAACACATGGACATGTAAAAAGCATAAAAATGGTTAAAAAGAAAATTCAAGCAATAGAAAACTGTATGTGACACACGGCAGATATCATTTGCTGTCCAGAGCCCCAGCCCCTTGGGTCCTCTCTACAGCAACCACTGTTACCAGATTTGTATCTCCTTCCAGAAATAGCCCCATACACATGTGCACAAGTGTGTTTATATAAATGTGTGGCTCTCATTTTATTTTTTTTATTTTTCACAAGGTGGGAGCCTATTATGCATACTGTCAGTAGGTTTCTTCTCCACATAGCACAGTTAGGATGAAGGCCTAGAGAAGAATATTATTATATATGTCTCTATTATTGTATTCTTATATTCAACCAAGGGGATTGTGCAAACTGGTAAGGTCACTTTCACCTAAAAAACCATAAAAGTGTCACCTCTGTCTTCTTCCAGATGTGAAAGAACAGAGAGCAAGGAGAGAGAGAACCCATAGCACTCCACCGCCAATTCTCCTCACCCTAGCAAATATTAATTAGCTCTCAACAGGCTATGAACCCACTTAATAGTATTGCTATCGAACTCACTTAATAGTATTGCTATCCTACCCACATTGTTTCATTTTAGCACACTGGGAGGTAAGTCAGAAGCACCAGGAAATGTGAACATATGCAGAGCCATTTCCTCAGTTACCCTGAGTTGCAATTTTTATTGATTCCCCTCTCCTCATTCCTTCAAGCTTAAAGAGAAAAAAAAAAAAGACCTTGATGGCTTATACTTTCTTCTATGCAAAAAGCTATGAAAAGTTAAGTCTTTACTTAATGAGAATGTGGAGAACAGCAACAAAATACAAGTAGTGATAAAGGCTAAAAACTACAAGCCAGAGTAGCCAGATTACCATGGACCACAGATTCCCATTTCTCCCCAGTGGACTTCCAAAATGCTTAAAGTTCAAAGACACATCACAGCATTGCATACCTGTGTGTCACAGAACAGGCCATTCCTATGAATCAGAACAGCACAGCGATCAAATGAACTTTTGCGGGGATTTCCAGCCATCAATTCGTCTAGGACGCGTCTACTTCTCCATCTAGAGATCTAGCTTTCCTGCACGAGAATTCACTGATACGAAGCATAACCAACGCATTCAGTGGACCATGGTACTTTTTGCTGCTACATAAATTTTCCAAGCAGTACACACCATATGTTTTCCCTTTCTTTAAGCTTCTACTTTTGAGTCCTCCTGCAGGCATATTTCATTTACTACTGCTGGTGTGTGTATCTACACTTTTCAGGAAGTGAATAACCCAATAAAAACAACTGCCTTAATCATCATCTAACCCCATGCTTTATGCTGAATCGTATACACACGGTTGCCATTGAGAAGTAGCAATAGTAGGTCTAGGGAAACCTTCCCATGACATAGTCTCTTTGAAAGAAAGTATACTCAGACCATGTGAGGAAAGATATGAATACAACATTAAGCCACATATGACTTCAAAACTGAACAATTTATCACAGATATGTGCTTAGTCACTGGCAAAACCATAAGGTTTCATTTATAAAATGTAGGAAAAGGGAAAACAAGTTAGTCATAATTTAATGATGGGTGTTTTTGTGAGATTTTTATATTTCAAACTTTGTTAGGATGTCATCTCAAACCCAGTATTGTTCCCTTATATTGATGTTACACTCCCTCTTTCATCCTCCCAACAGTGTATGTCTTCTAGATGCATTTGCTGAGATGCTACCTGCAGGAAGTAAAGACTACCCTTGTTGTAACATGTGTACATAAAGCTTATTTGATTCATATTTTAGATGAGGAAAACAAATAGATAACTAAATATTACAATTATATCTGCAATGTCTAGCTATTCTAATATCTATAATTATTTGAGACTTCTTATAATGTGGATCTCCAGATGCAATTCAACATACATTTTATAAGTGTGCTTACTATTGCTCACTAGATAATTAACATCTCTTCCTTTGACCAAATTTTCATGCCCACCAAAAGGTAAGATCTGTGTAACTTCAAACATCTGAAAACTTTCATTTTATAAAATTTCAAGATTTTCATCCATTTATACCTATATTAATCAACAATGCTATGATAATCATATTTTTCATTTAGTGAATTTGTATACATTCACTAAATTTGTGTGTGTGTGTGTGTGTGTGTGTATAAAACAACTTTGCAAGGTAGGTATTATTTCCAAGGCAGGAAAGTGACACCCAGGAAAGCTACTTAATATGGCCAAGTATTTATATGGCATGTGGGAGCCAAACCTACTGCAGGCAAGCTCTTATTATGTGTCAAGGAGTGAAGTCATGGTCACAGGTTTTACTATTGCCACAAGCAACATCAAAAGAATCAGGAGGAATGCTCTGTCTTTGGTTCTGTCGAAATAATCCCTGTGAAGGAATATGATTAGCCTAATGGGGCAGGTGCTCACTCCAGGACAACCAATCATTTTGGCTATATGCATATGGTATTACTATTGACCAGACTGAGATCATAGACCCACCTGTGGTCAACAGACTGAGTGGAAGCCCCACCGGCATTCCATGGAATGAGGGATAGGGGTGAAGAAGTTTCCCATAAAAAGATGAGTGATCTTACCAATGGAAAGGTGAGAGTGTTTCATTACACACACACACACACACACACACACACACACACACATGCACACAAAACGCAACTTCAAAATCCTTTAATATGCCTCCCATTGAGAAGATGGTCTAAGTCCCCTGGATTTGAATCTGATTCTGTGCCTTCTTGACCAACAGAATATGGTGGCAGTGATTCGGCCCAGTTTCCAGTCCAAAGAAGTAAGAAACAGGCAGCTATCCTATCTCTTGGCATGCTCACTCTTGGAAACCAGCCCCAACATTACAAGGAAGTTTGTGGAGAAGCCATGTAGAGAGGAAGCAACATCTGAGGTTCTCATCCCCAGCTGAACTCGCAGTCAACAGCCAGGACCAAATGACCAGTCATTCGAGTAAGCCATTCTGTCCAGCCCCCCAGTCAACCAGGCCCAGCTGATGCTGCACCGAGCACAAACAAGCCTTCCCTGCTGCTGAGCCCTGCCCAAATGGCCTGTTTTGTTCTTTTAAGTCACTAATTATTGGGGGCATCTGTTATATAAAAATAAATAACTAGAACAACCAGTCACCAAATTTTTGTCTTTCTTTGGCACTGAACACACAAACTTGGCTCAGCACCTTTTTCATAGCCCTCTAAGTACCAGCATGTGGGAACCAAACCTACTGCAGGTGAGATCTTATTATATGGCAAGGAGTAAAGTCATGGCTGATATGCCAAGCACTCTGTGCTTGTGCTATAAATATTCATGAAGTAATTTAATTATACATTCATAAGGTATTATCATCTCTTTGTAAATGGATAAATGGCACCAAGAACTTAAGTGAATCGCACAAGTGGGTCTTAAGCTGAGCTGGAAATAAAAGAGTTTCATATGAATACATTATCTATTAGGACCCTTAGAATAGTCTCTTTGCATTAAGTAAATCCAACTCTTCTTTTTCTAATGAACAAGATGATGATGGGTGGTGGTGGATGCTCTCTGAGCTTTAAAAATAAGTATACTAAAATATCTGAAAAGATAGGCTATCAACCATCAACAATAGCTAATTTTGGACAGTAAGACGAGGTTTGAGGAAGCAATTTTTATATTCTGTACCATTTTTTATTTCCTACAATGAATATACATAAATTTTATACTTTTAAATGACATCAAATTAGATCTAGCAAGGAAATCCACAAAAATGTCAGCAGCAAATGTCTTGATTATAGGATTATGAGAGTTTTACATTGACATTTAATATCTAAATCATATAGTGATAGTGAAAATACAATCCTCTATAGTTCTCTAAGAATTTAATTTCAAATTCTTGTCCATTGAGATCCCAAATGTTATATAACATTAAAAAAATGTAGTACATTATCCTATAAATTCAACTATAGTATACCAAGCTCAGATTCACAAAGAGAAGAATTATACATCTGGTCACCCACTCCCACACGCACCAGGAATCATTAGGAGAGAGCTTTGCCCCTACAGGACACAGCACCAGTAAGAAAATTGCTTCTCACTCCCTAATCAAACTTTCTTACTCTTGAGACCTTTGTCTTGCCACAGCAGCTTTTCGGGGAAAGACGTCTGAAACACACCCTTTCTCGGTGTCTGGTTAAGTGGGAAGATGGTAAAGAGTCTGTTTGTGTTTAGCTCTGGGGCTCAAGCACTGCTAGGAGACACTGAAGGTTTGACATCTCTGAAGTATCTTCGAACTTATGTAAAACCTAGAAAATTAGTTAATATGGTACTTTAGATTCTCCTCAGTTATAAATGAAATTTTCTCTGGGCATAAAATGTCAGGGTACTCACACTTTGCTTCCTTGTTTTCTACTCCTATCAGTAGCTTGAGCAATTACTGGTACAAATTACAAGTTATCAAAGACCAAGCGTTTTACTCATTCATTCATATATTCAACCTATAACTAAAGAGCAGGTACCATTTGACAGACAATCTACTGAAGAAATATGAAACTGGAAGACAAACGAGGGCTGTCTGGAAAAAATCCAGCCATAAACGCCTCTAATTTTCAGATTATCTGACTGGATATTTTCCAGACAGCCCTCATAAAACGAATAATTTTTAGTCTAAACTAAAAAGATGATCTCGTCTACGCCATGAGCTATGTTAGTTGCCTGCCCAGCTATAATGCCTGCTCTCCGTAAATCGAAACAGAGAGTAGTGTGGTGGTTACCTGGGGCAGGGGTGTGGGTGCGGGGAGAAATCTGGAGAGGTTAGTTAAAGGATACAAACTTACAGTTATAAGATGATTAAGTCCTGGATGTGTACAGCATGCTAACTATAGTGAATAATAATGTATAGTATACAAAGGCTGTCTGCAAAGTATCCAGCCACGTACTACGAAAAATAAGAGGCATTTATGTCTGCACTTTTTCCAGACAGCCCTCATACTTGAAATTTGCTGAGAGTAGATCTTAAATGTTTTCATTATACACACACAAACACACACACACACACACACACACACACACACAAATAGTAACTATATGAGGTGATAAATATGCTAATTAGCTTAACTGGGGTAATCACTCCACAATGTATACATTTATAAAATTATCACATTGTATACCTTAAATATACAATTGTATTGGTTAATCATACCTCAATAAAGGACAGTAGACTTAACAGACACCTCAGCAAAGAAGATATATAAATGGCAAATGAGCATATGAAAAGATTCTCCATATTGTATATCATTAGGGAAATGGAAATTAAAACAAGATACCACTACAGACCTATTAGAATGGCCAAAACCCAGAACACTAACAACACCAAAAGCTAATGGGGAAGTGGAACTAGAGAAATTCTCATTCATTGCTGGTGGAAGTGCAAAATGATACAGAGACTTTACAAAACTAAATATACTTTTACCACGTGATCCATCAATTGCACTCTCAAAGGAGCTGAAAACTTTCGTCCACACAAAAATCTGCACACAGATTTTTACGGCAGTTTTAATCATAATTTCCAAAACTTGGAAGCAACCAAGATGTCTTTCAGTAGGTGAATGAGTAAACTGTGGTACATCCAGAAAATGGAATATTATTCAGCACTAAAAAGAAAGGAGCTATCAAGTCATGAGAAGACATGGAGGAAACTTAAATGCCTACTACTAATTGAAAGAAGCCAATCTGAAAAGGCTATATACTGTCTGATTCCAACTATATGACTTTGGCAAGGATTTAGGGAGGGGAGGGATGAACTGGTAGAGCACAGAGGATTTTGATGGCAGTGAAACTATTCAGTATGATACGACAATGGTGGATATCCTTCTATGTCACATGTTTGTGCAGAGCCACAGAATGTACAACACCAAGAGTGAATTCTAATGTAACTTAAGAACTTGGGGTAAAAATGATATGTCAATGCAGGTTCATCAACGGTAACGAGTTACCATTTTGGTGCAGAATGTTGATAGTGGGAGAGGTTGCATGCGTGTGGGGATGGGTGATATAGGAACTTTCTTTCTGCTCAATTTTTCCATGAGCCTAAAACTGCTCTAAAAAATAAAGCTTATTAATTTAAAAAAAAGTAGAGGAAAAACACTGTTAATAGTCATTATCTCTGGGTGATAAAAATGCAGCTTTTCTTTTCTTTTTCATACTTTTCTGTATTTCCAAAATTAACCACTATTGGAATTTATTGAATGCTTTAATTTTTAGTCAGAAGTGTGTATTTACTGATGATATCTGAAGATTTTGCTCTTCTCTTAATTCCCAGTATTGCTACTCTAATTTCATCTTCAACAAACTCATGCCTGAACCACTGCCAACAGTACCCAAACAAGGCTCCCCATCACCACACCTGTGCTTGGGTTCACCCTACACATATTACCATCTATCATTCTTCCCTCCGTACCATTTCACCACGCTAGTGCATTCTTCAAAGTCTCTGGTGTATCTCTGTCCTCTTCTTGAATCCCTCCCATCCATCCAGGGCTGGTACACGCTCCCTCCCCATACACACCTGTCTGCATTCCTTGCCTTCAAATGCTCCAACCCTCAGTGATTGTTTCCATCGTGTCTTTTTACAAAACAAAGGCCAAGGCTTTAGGAAACTGACAGTAAACCAGTGTGCACCATATACTGGTTTTATAGTTTGATACGTGATGGTATCTCCTCAACCAGACTTTAATAAACTCTGTCATTTCAGGGATCTTACATTACACTTGTCTTCTATGTTATCAACCTGACACTTGATGGAACTTGCTTTAAAATATTCTAGCAGAAATATATGTGTGTGTGGTGGTAGATTAAAAATAAAAAGACGGACTCAAGGTTAATACAAATGTTAATTATATGGGGATTTTAAAAAATACGGTTTCCTTAGTTTGTGTGATTTCTGAAATTTTTCTTAGTAAAAAGTTCTGAAAAAGGAACTATGAAGAGTTTAAGCCTATTAGATGCCTTTTCTGAAACTTTAAATTATCAGAAAGGTCTGGGTTCAACATCACACTGTAAGTCATATCTTGAACTCTCTTCCAAATTATTTATTCAGTCAAATCCATCCCTTTTGCACACATATGCTTTTATTTTTAGTATAAACCATTTCACTTACACAAAAGTTCCTACTGACTGTAAGTCATTTACATAAATAAATTATGCAAAAATTAAATAACCTAAAAATTAATTTGGAAAATAAAGTACCTGGCTTGGGACATCATTTTTCACTGTCCAGGGAAAAAGTGAGCCCCACTTCTTCTTATTTTGCATCATTTTCATATAATGACCTTGATCTGGGTTACAAAATGGTACTATTATTGCAGTAAGCATGATTAATTCACTTATTTGTTTATTTAGTTTATAAATCATTTTAATTAAACAGCAATGTCAAGGGAGTTGAGCCCTCACATTTAGAGCTTTTAAAAAAAATGAAATGAGGTAGAAAGATGATTTTCATTATGGCAAAAAACATGCTAGTTTTGGAAAGCATATTTTCATATTAAAATCACAAACAATTAAAAAAAAAACCTGACCTTTTCCCCCAGTGAGCCCTTTTTAATGATAAATGGAAGCTTATAAAAGTGGCACAGTCCTTATTTAGTAACTAGGAAATTTTAGGCATACAATATCTCAGTAGAGGCCCCAAGTCTCTTCATTCATCAACCCACAGCAGAAGTATTAGTAGAACAACGCATGGAGTTGTTCACAGTATAATGTGCCCACATGTGCTTCCAATTGATGGGAATGCCTACCATGCAAATGACTTCTCATCATCTCTGTGCATGTCATGCTTTTCAAACCCCTGGTAATGTAGTCTCTAGCCTGGAAACTGTGGGCCAGGGCTTCCCTTCCCAATCCTCGTTTTTCTCACTTATTAAATTGAGATAATAACAGTACGTACCCCACAGAGCTGAGATTATTGAGTGAGATAATGCATGTGGAATGGTCCTAGTGCCTGGTGTAATATAATAATAGAATTGCAAGAAGTAGTTCTAGGATTCTTGTTTCTTCTATTTATTTTTATCACTCAAAATTTTGGGGGTGGTTACAGAAAGAAAACATGATTTTGCAGCTGGCATTCTTGCCTCCCATGCCTCTGAATCATCCTCCAGGCTGGGCTTTCTCTCAACTCTCTTGAACGAGGATCTGGTTAAGAGAAAATTCCAGAAACCAATATGGTGCCCCACTTAAGAAAAAGACTATTAAATGACAAACACAGAATTATGTACAAATATCTGTGCTTATTTAGAATAAGAGAAATCACAAAAATTTTCTATAAGTCTGAAAAATACCACCATTACCACAAAATCCAAACATGTGACAATTTATTCATGAGGTCCCTAACACACATCTATAAAATATTTTTCTACTTTTTTTGTAAACTGCATGCTATTTGACTGCTTTCTTATATGGCAATAATTTTAATTTAGTCTCTCCTCTAGCATGGTTGATTAAATTTTTTTGTTTTGGTAGTTGGTGTTCATAAAACATGCAACTTTACATATAGATACAAGTATACTTCCTGTTTGCAGTAGTACTACAGAAGAGTGCCTAACAAACAAATTCTGATGAATTCTATTTCATACTTTTTCCATAAAAAATGTAGAGTGTTATTTATAATTTTATATGCTGCATATATTTCTATGAAAAATAAGACATTAGAGAAACATGCCTGAGGTTACGCTCGTGGCAGATTGCTGAGCTGGGATTCTGTACCTGACAGCAGGCATTCATTACTGCTCACGTTATTACCCACCACTCCACGCTGGGCCTTCCAACCTAATGCCCGAACCTCTCATTTCTTCAGCAATTGTGAAGAGGAGAGGGAGAGGAAGGGAAACAAAGTAGCATTTCTGAACATTTGCTATGTGTCCAGCTCTTACAGTTTAGCCCTTTCTTTATCTCGTTTACTCCTCAAGGAAACTCTGAAAGGTCAGTGTTATTTCCCCCAATTTACAAATGAGGAAATGGATTTTGAGAAGTTGAAGATTACAACATTAAAAGACAGGCAACTGCATGGCTCCACAGTCCAAGTCTTTCCACTATACAAATCTGATCCCTTAAAAATGTAAGGAAAAAATGTGGAGTTTAAAATTAGGCTTCAAACGAGCTCATTTTATTTAACAAATACTCTTACTGGTTCTGTCCTCTCTTGGTACAGTTCTAAATGGACCAAGGAAAGCACTTAGAATTTGCTGCACTAAAACACTCCTTGGTAATAGTTGGCCTCATGCAGTCCTACCGCGGCTGAGGGACACTTCACAAACCCATGTTAGTGAGGCAGGGAGAACAAGCAAGCACTGGAAATACACAGTTGCATATTTTAGGATTTACGTCAAACGTGTTTTTACTTCATCCCTACAATGTTTAGTGACACCCCCAAAAAGCATTTCCCCTACAATCATTTGGTCACACTTTATCTCTAACACCTTCATAGTCTTCAGAACTTTTTTTCATCTTCCTAAACTGAAGCTCTGTAACCAATAAATAATAGCTCTCCATTCTCCCCTCCCCGCCAGCCCCCAGCATTCTGCTTTCTGTCTCTATGAGTTTGACTACTCCAATACTCATATAAGTGGGATCATACAATGTTTGTCCTTTTGAGTCTGGCTTATTTCACATAGCATAATGTTTTCAAGGTTCACGTACGTTACTGCATGTATCAAAACTTCATTCTCTTTTAGTCTGAATAGTATTCCACTGTATGGATATGTCACCTTTGGTTTAGCTATTCATCTGTTTTTAAACATTTGAGTTGTTTTTGCCTTTTGGCTAATGCTACTATGGACACTGGTATACAAATATCTGTTCCATAATTTGAGATGAGGAATTTAGCACTGTAAATACAGTTAGTTTGCAAATTGGCACCGGGGACCCTATGGGCTCCCTCCCCAGGAGTTGGGTCTGAGGGAGAAGCAGAGAGGGAAGACCTCTTAAGTTCTGCCATAACCACTGCTTGTCAGAGCTAGATCCTCTCTTGGTTTACAAAGCAAACACTTTATTTTCAGTAACTGCCCCACCACTGCTGTCATGGTGCAGCCTGGGGGGAAGTGAGTGGTAGTGTTTCCCTGCAATATCCCACCTTATGTCCCATGCATCCATCCCAGGGCCCACATAAAGTTACCGCCCAAGGCAAGACGGTTCAGACTCCGCTTCCTTAGAGTCTTCAATGCACTGATGACAGAAAGAGAGCCTAGTTCCACGGGCATCAGGGGAAGTGCTCGGGGGCAACCGCACCAGGCAAGACTATAGGTCACCTAGACTGGGGGCCACTAGGGTATTTTACAAACGGCTAGGTCTGTGTGGGTGAGAGTTCCTTTTAATTAAGGTAAACATCCACTCTTTTTCTGAACTACTCTAAGGATTTTAGGATAATTACCTACTACAACACTAATCAAAGTCTACTAAATATACGACTACTGTACATAAATATATATGTACTTTTAATTCATTTTTATTGTTAGACTTATTGGGGTGACATCTGTTAGCAAGAATTACATAGGTTTCAGGTATACAATTCTACAGTGCATTGTCAACTTGTTGTATAATAAGTTCACCACCTAATGTGACTTCTCTTTCTATCACCATATATTAAGCTTCCCCTCCCTCCTCTCCCACCCCCTCCCCTTTCTCCCCTCTCTAACCCACTTGTCCCCAAATAAACATTAAACTATTGATTGTGTCCATGGGTTACTTGTTTGTTTGTTCATTTCTTTTTTCTTTGTTGCTTTCAGTTTCATATTCAGCATATGAGTGAAGTCATACAGTTCCTTGTTTTTTCTGTCTGGCTTATTTCACTAAGCATGATGATCTCTAGGTATATCCATTTTGTCGCAAATGGCAATATTTCATCTTTTCTTATAGCTGAGTAATATTCCATTGTGTATATGTACCACAGCTTCTTTATCCAGTCATCTGTCGCAGGGCACTTTGGTTGTTTCCGTGTTTTGGCCACTGTGAACAGCGCTGCGATGAACATTGGGGCACATAAGTCTTTGCAGACAAAGGTTTTCAAGTTCTTTGGGTAGATCCCCAGAAGGGGGATTGCTGGGTCAAATGGTGGCTCCATTCCCAATTTTCTGAGGAACCTCCACACTGCCTTCCACAGTGGTTGTACCAGTTTGCACTCCCACCAGCAGTGTACCAGAGTTCCCTTTTCTCCACATCCTCTCCAGCACTTGTTATTCCTTGTCTTGTTGATAATAGCCATTCTCACAGGTGTGAGGTGGTATCTCATTGTGGTTTTGATTTGCATTTCCCT